>JBBPBX010058315.1:0-10098 GCA_038048925.1 Garcialebias charrua
ACAGTCAGTCCTCACCACCTGTGATCTCTCCAGGGCCTTCCCTGTCCTGCTCCTTCAAGTCCTCCCAAGGACCTCATCTCTCCACAAGTAATTCTCCTGTGGACCAATGGTTTCTCATCAAACTGCAGCCATCAAACAAACCAGCCTGCTCCTCTCTCCACCAATAATCACCTCTTCACCAGATTGTCCACAAAACCCAGGCCCTCCACTCCTCCTCGGGGAGCACCTACAAACACAAAACAGTAAGAGATTACAATTCATTTAAAAATCATCATTATCAAGAATTGTCTGAGGATTCAAAATATACTCACCTTGCCCTCTCCTCTCTTCCAGCCCTGTAAATATATGGCATTGCACCTGTAAATAAAGTTCATTTAGCTTTTGCATCTTGACTCTGTCGTTCCTACTCAGTCTGCTTACTTTGGCGGTCGCCGCTAAAAACAATCATATTATGTACTTGTAGATGAATGTTTCTATGCAGTCCCCTGATATGACTTCTGTTGGGTCTTGGCACTGTTGTGACTTGGCAGTATATAAATAAACTGAAATGAACTGAATTGACAGATTTCAAAGCTCAAACAGTAAGAACTTATTTATTTGTTGTGCATCTATAACTGATTGATTTTTGGAGACAACACAATTCAAGATTGTTGCCACAATTAATCTCAATGTAGACAAAATTTACTGTGCCTAATTTAATTTTACTGATATAGTAAACAGTTATTCACTACCCATACTTCAAGTCAAGTAATAGATCAAACAAGTTATCACAATATTGAAAAATACCTCAAATCTAACACATAGGGGCAGTGATCATTGTCATTCCTTTAAACAATGCTAGATCAGTGACTGTTATATGATTTGAATCTAGATCTGAATTGAACATATTTGGACATGTTTGTTGTTTTGTACAGTGCCTTGAAATAACTTTTGTTGAAAATTGGCTCTCTATACACAAACTAAATTGAATATAATTGAATTTTATTCATTCATTCATTCAACCTTTATTTATACAGGCTAGCCTCGTTGAGCCACGGGGACTCATTTACAAGAGGGACCTGTTTCACTCACACCCAGGGTCAATTTAGAGTTACCAATCAGCCTAACATGCATGTTTTTGGACTGTGGGAGGAAACCGGAGCACCCGGAGAAAACCCACGCTTGCACGGAGAGAACATGCAAACTCCACACAGAAAGGCCCCGGACCGGGATTTGAACCGGGGACCTGCTTGCTGAGAGGCAGCAGCTCTACCAGTTGTGCCACCGTGCTGCCCAGAATTTTTATTATTGAAAAAGATGAGCAGTCTTGGAAAATATTTACAAAAAGTGTGTGAGGACAGATGAGTCAATGTGACAGGTTGCTGGAGGGGAATGAAAGGTGGGGGTTGGGGAATTCAGGAGAACAGGTGAGGAAATGTCAGTCTGAAGGAATATTCTACTGCATAGCAGCAGGAGAAAAAACTTGTGTTGACAAAAAGATTCATGATGGAATTCAGTCAAGTAGTCAGTTGTGCTGTTCCCAGCACAAACGGACCAGGACCTCCTGTCTACTGACACTCAGCACCAAATCGCTTGTCTATAAGTGTAAACAAGAGGGCCTAGCATCGTCAGCACAAAATCACCACAGTTTTCTTCATCTGTGTACTATTTGGTTTGGAGGAGGCGCAACATGGCAGTGGAACAGTGAACTGTGTTTTGCTAGACTCCCGTCAGCTCAGCTGAAAAATTGCCTTTTATAATTATATCCTCGCCATCTCCATGCTGCATTCTGCCTCCGAGATCAGTGTTGTCCCATGATTGACTCTTCGGAGTTGTACTATTGTAAGAAATTGAAGGCAGCAATATCATCACCCGCTCAGCCTGTCATTGCAACTATAGCCTCGAGCCGCCATGATGAAACTGCAGGTGGATCTTCAGATGTGTTCCCCACGCCCTCTCCGGCCTCTGGAGGGACAGTCGAGTCAGCTTTGAAGTCAAACATTCTGGCTTCAATTAAATCTGAAGTCAAAGTGATAATTAGGATGGAGATTAAGGCGGCTCGGATGGATGAGTTTAATTTTATTAAGAGAGAATTGCTGACCCACTTTTATATGTTGTGCCAAAAACAGTAAGGTTTATTTTCATTCCATGTTCAATTATAGTCAAGAAAAAGAGTCATCTCGCAAATTACAAATGCTCATTTCTCAAATCCCTCGGAGACAGGGGACATTGTCATATCGCATTGTAGAAAATGTTTAGGCAAACAAATAATTATTTATTGAGTTTGTTTTATAATGTCTCTATTTTTAATATTTCAACTCCCTTCAAAATTTGAACAGGCACATTCTTGAAATATTTTTATCTTAAAGGGACATTTGCATAACAATTTCCCCAAAAATATTCATTAATGTAATGTTTATTGTAAATGGTAAATGGACTGTACTTATATAGCACCTTTCTGTCTTATTTCAAGATACCCAAAGTGCTTTACACTACAATCTATGCCCTCATTTATCCATTCATACAGCACTCTACTAGAGCTCTACAAAGCTAATTGAACGAATCATTCTTAAAGGGGACCACATACTGTATAGGTCTTTAATTTTTTTACGTTATGTCTGTGTGCTATCTTGACAATATTAATTAATTTTAATACACAAAATAATTCTTAGATAATCAATTATACCCTTTTTAATTCTGCCATTTTTAACTTTCGTTTTGAACGACCGGTTTATGATAATGAGATCTCGTGGCCACGCCCTTCAAAGATCTGCTTACATTAACTCCGCCCTCCAAAAGCAGACGAGGATGTCTGAACTCACGTTACTGCCACCCAGAGCCCTGAGCTGAGCTGTAACTGGACCGTGCGACGTATTTATTGTGGGACAGATCAGACGTGTACAAGTTGTCGTGTCATTTTTAATTTTTCCTCTGTAATAAATGTCCAACTCCCTCCCTGACGTCTCCCTCCCTCTCCCTGTGTGCGCGAGCTGGAGGTAGCGGAGTGGATGTCACTCGCGGACACACACACACACACACACACACACATACACATGCACACATACACACACACTCACAGCGGGGCTGTCTTGTTATTTGTCCCTCGCTCAGCCGCACGCCGGGCCCGGCACACCCACACACACATACACACACACGGGTTTGTCAATGAGGTTTAGCGGTACGTAGTCTGTCCTGCTAATGACACATAAACCAACACACACACACACAGCAACATGCTGCATCGCTGTTCATTCAAGCCTCCCATCTGAAAACTATCAATTTTAAATCTGCTTAGTGCGCGCTCCATTATCTGGGCCAGGAGGGTCAGAGAGTTAGCTGGCTAGACTCTGTGACATTTTTAGCCATTGTGCTGACATGAAATCAGGAAAAACAACCGTCACGTCAAGTGGGTGGAGCCGCACCAGGGGTTGCTGGTGAGGGGCTGGACTCAGGGTTGAGGTGGGTTGTGGCTGCGGTTTGTGACGTCACAAACCACAGGAAGTGCAAAACGAACTGTTTTTTTTCAAAGATAAATAAATCTACTTAGAGTAAATAAACCACTGGGTGCATTTTTTTGGGCCTTAGGACTGTTTTATTATGAAGTAAATACCCAAAGTTGAGTAAAAAAACCATTAAAAAGTGAATTTTGAATATGTGGTCCCCTTTAACTAAAGAGACAAATCAGTGCCTTATTACATTCATACACCAATGGGACACACATTAGAGGCTGTGAGGGATTCAGTGTCTTGCCCAGGCCAGGGACACTTCAGCATGTGACTGCTGGTGGATTCGAGCCCTCAACTCTTGCAATGGAGGACGACTGCTCTAACCACTCAGCCACTGAGTGGTATACCATATGTTACACTGGTTAGAATAAAAGAGAAATTTCTGTGAGATAATCCTCTCCTTGCTTTCACATTCTCATCTCTTTTCCTCAGGTTTAATGTCAGTGAAAATTGGCACCACAGACGGAAAGTGTGACGACAACTGTCTGTGATTTCCTGTACGGAAATGTGTGGCTCCAGTTATCAGCATGTTATCTTATCATCAGTAAACTGACAGAAAGGTTGCTCTCCACGCTAGCCTGAAAAGACGTTAATAATAATACTGAAAACATTAGAGCTTTACAAATAAAATGATATAAAATGTGATATATGTAATGTTTCATGTTCACTCTGCAAATATTTGCATCTCAACTTTCGTATGTAATTAGACTAAAAACTAGCCTGGCCCTCGCCTTCCTGCACAGCTCCGCTCAATTCTCGTTTCCCTTCACCGCACAGTCTGGGACTTATCCCATCCACAAGGATTTCTCCGGTAGATTTTTGTTCGGACCAATCAGAGAACAGAAGGGGCAGAGTTTTTGGCCCCTAACCCACGCCCCCACCTGTCCCAGCGCAGCCAGCTCGCAGCCGCATGTTCTCATTCAAAGCGATGCAGGAGTCCTGCATCGAGGACTGTTGTATAAATGACACAAATGTATTAATTTCCCCTTCTTAATCCCTTATCTGGAGTTTTCTTTTGTTTTTTTGGCCAAAAGTCAAGTGTTCGCTCCCTCCTCCTCCTCCTTCTCCTCCTCTCCCTCCGCTGAACAAGGAAGAAATGCCCCCACCTGTCCCAGCGCGCAGCCAGCTCGCAGCCGCATGTTCTCATTCAAAGCGATGCAGGACTGTTTTATATGTGACACAAATTTATTAATTTCCCCTTCTTAATCCCTTATCTGGAGTTTTCTTTTGTTTTTTTTCCCAAAAGTCAAGTAATCGCTCCCTCCTCCCTCCTCCTTCTCCTCCACCCTCCGTTGAGTGAAATGAACAAGGAGGAAATGGCTGAGGTTGTCACGAGAATTAAACTCGGGTTTTACGTTGCTGACCGAGCCCCATCAGATTTTCTGGTCTTTTGGTGAGCTGGACCAGCGATCCATGGTTTTATTTTATTTTATTAAAATGTTTTAACATACAGAATTTGCGCAGCGAGAGAAAAGCTGTAGGAGGCGGAGCAGTTGTCAGTCAAGTTCACCAGAGCACGGGGGGTGGCTCTGAGGGGAGGGAGCAGAATGCTTTCCCTGTTCAAAATATCCAATGGTTTTGTTCCTCAGCAGAGGCCAACGCCTCCAGCAAGAATCGTTTCTCTATGGAAAAAGTCCAGACCCTTGTCTGAAGCGAAGTGAAAGACAGGGTCTGGTTTTAACCAGGCTAACTAAAAACATAAATCACATTTGATAACGATGTGAAGCGGCTGGGATGAGAATCAGCACCTCCAAATCTGAGGCCATGGTCCTCAACCGGAAAAGGGTGGATTGCTCTCTTCAGGTCGAGGGTGAGGTTATGCCTCAAGTGGAGGAGTTCAATTATCTTGGTGTTTTGTTCACGAGTGAGAGAAGAATGGAGCATGAGATTGACAGGCGGATTGGTGCAGCATCTGCAGAATTGCAGACTCTGTACCGGGCCGTTGTGGTGAAGAGAGAGCTGAGCTGTAAGGCAAAACTCTGTTTACCGGTCGGTCTACGTTCCTACCCTCACCTGTGGTCATGAGCTCTGGGTAGTGACCAAAAGAATGAGATCGTGGATACAGGCAGTTGAAATGAGTTTCCTCCGCAGGGTAGCTGGACTCTCCCTTAGAGATATGGTGAGAAGTTTGGTTATCAGGGAGAGACTCAGAGTAGAACCGCTGCTCCTCCTCACCGAGAGGAGCCAGTTGAGGTGGTTTGGGCATCTGGTAAGGATGCCCCCTGGGCGCCTCCCTAGGGAGGTGCTTCGGGCATGTCCAACTGGGAGGAAACCCCGAGGAAGACCCAGGGCACACTGGAGAGACTATGTCTCAGTTGGCCTGGGGACGCCTTGGAATCCTCCCAGAAGTGCTTGAAGCAGTGGCTGTGGAAAGAGATGTCTGGGCTTCTCTGCTCAAGCTGCTGCCCCCGCGACCCGACTTCGGAACAAGCGGAAGATAATGGATAGATGGATGGATGAAAAGTTGATAACAGTGCTCTACTCTGAATAATATTTATTTTAGTTCTTTGAGATTTTGAGATTTTCATTAATGAAAAGTGTGTTGTAAATTAAATTCATTATTATTATTATTATTATAGTTAGTCAACATATTTTATTTATATTTTTAACAATATCTATCTATCCATCTATCCATCCAGCCATCCATCCATCCATCCATCCATCCATCCATCTATGTGCCTGCCTGCCTTCCTACCTACATACCTTGCATACATACATGCATACATACAGTACATACATACTGTATGAACAGGTTTAAATTGAAAAATGTACTTTGTACCTCCTAGTTCAATTCAATGATGATTCAGTACAATGGATTATCCATCATTAAACTAAATTACCAGTAAAATAAATAAATAAATAAATAAATAAATAAATAAATAAATAAATAAAGGTCTCTAACTCTCTTTTAACATACAGAAAAACTCTAACAAAACCCAAACAAAAATGGTCCTTACCATTTGTTTTAGAAGCAGGCAGGGTTTGACAGGACCGAGACATAACGCGAACCAAAATGCAGGCTGTGTCCTTAAAAATAAAAATAAATCACAATTGAACTTGAAATTATTGGTCAGTTTAAGTAATTGTCTGATCTAAGCTTAATGAAAATGTAAACAGACATGTTTATTACTTGCCAAAATTACACTTTCAAAAAGTTGTGTTAGGTCTAGATATCTGCCTACCTTCCCAAACAGGATGACTTTGATTACTGATTATTCTCGGGTGGGAATGAGCCAGTAACACAGCCACCCAGCTAAGAAAACAAAGGTTGGATTGGATATTTAGGACCTTTCGTTCTTGAGCTTGATGCATAAAGGGCGAGGCAGAGCTCCGCGCTGGACCGAGCGCCGCGCCACGCCGTGTGAGCGCCGCTGCACAAGCTTTTGAACGCTCGCGTGAACGCGCCAAGCTCAAATTTTACGACCGCTCACGCGCGCGCGTTGTCTCACAATAAACTGCCCTGGTGGCGGACTGTTTTGTATGAGACACAAATGTATTAAATATCCCTTCTTCATCGCTGATCGGACTTTTCTTTTGTTTTTTTGCCAAAAGTCAAGTGATCGCTTGAAGCGGTCACCATTCACTTCCTCCTCCGATGAGGAGGAATGAATGAACTTGTCACAAGTGAACTAAACTCATGTCCAACGTGGATACGCCAGCTTCTAAATATTTCCTGGTGGGCTGTGGGCTGCAGGAGCAGCGTTCCCTGTTTTTATTTTATTTATTTTAACTTTTTATTAACATATAAACACAGAAAAACGCTGCGCAGCCTGTGGCTTTTCTCACCACTCAGACCTGTCAATCATTTCAGTAGGCGTGTCAGCAAATGACCAATCAGCGACCTCAGTTTGTCCTGTAGGTAAACGCTCCGCGCGCAGCTGCTCAAGCGGAGCTCTGCTGTGAACTGGCTGTGCGTAGCACGCGCGCGTCGAGCGGCGCTGGCAACAACGCAGAGGTCTGCCTCGCCCTTAAGTCCACTTCAGTTAACAACTATAATAACATTATTCTAGCATGAGCTACATGGTGGTGAGGTGTTGCCCCACAGTAATATGGACCTGGGTTTGACTACCAGATGCAGTTTCTGTGTGGAGTTCTCCTTATGTGGGAGTAAACCAGGTGGACAGTTCGAGTATCGTCCATGGCACAGGAGCAGACCAGGCGGACGACCGGAGAGCCGTCCACGATACCAGAACGGACCAGGTGGGTGGACTGGACAGGACATAGAGCCTGGACGGGTCATGGACCCGAGGTGAGGCGTGGACCCATGAGTGAAGATCTAAGCAGGTGGAGCAGGAGCGAGGACTTCATTAGGCGAACCAGGAGCGAGGACTTTGTCATGCAAATCTGGAGCGAGGATTTTGTCATACGAACCAAAAGTGAGAACGTCAGCAGACGACCAGGAGCAAAGATCTCAGCGGACAGACAAGGAGCAAGGTCCTTAGCAGGTAGCCCAACAGCAAGGAGCTCAGCAGGCGGGTCAACAGCGAGGAGCTCAGCAGGTGGGTCAGCAGAGGGAGGATCTTCTGCAGGTTGATCGTCTAGAGTTAGATCTTCTGTGGCTGGATCTTTGGCGGGAGGTTCTTTAGCGGCAGGATCTTCGGCGGCAGGATCAGGAGTAGACGTGTGCAATGCCGAAATCCTTTGGAGGCAACATGGGTTCTACAGCAATTTCTGTACTGGCTGCAGTCTCAGGGCTGGCTGCAGGCTCAGGGCTGGCTGCAGACTCAGGGCTGGCTGCAATCTCAGGGCTGGCTGCAGGTTCTGGATGGGCTTCAGACTCAGGGCTGGCTACAGGCTCAGGTCTGGCTGCAGTCTCAGGGCTGGCTGCAGACTCAGGGCTGGCTGCAGTCTCAGGGCTGGCTGCAGACTCGGGGCTGGCTGCAGGTTCTGGATGGGCTTCAGACTCAGGGCTGGCTGCAGACTCAGGTCTGGCTGCAGACTCAGGGCTGGCTGCAATCTCAGGGCTGGCTGCAGGCTCAGGGCTGGCTGCAGACTCAGGGCTGGCTGCAGGCTTAGGGCTGGCTGCAGAATCTAGACGGGCTGCAGATTCTAGACGGGCTGCAGATTCTGGATGGGCTGCAGGTTCTGGATGGGCTGCAGGCTCAGGGGCTGGGACAGAGTCTTTGGAACCCTTCTGGCATCAACCTCTCCTATGTTGGCAGCTGTGTGGTTCAGGTCCAGGATCGGGATGAGTGCAAGGAGCTGGACATGCAGGTGGTGTCAGTGGTGTTGGTGGACCCAGGTCTGTGGATTCAGGACAGGCTGGATCCTTACATTGCCTGGGTAACTCAGAGGCTGCAGTAGATGGAACATCTATGGGGACTGCAGTAGGCACAGGGGTGACCACAGGGGCTGCAGATGTGAGGATTTCAGGTGCCAGGGACCGAGGAAGCGCGGGGGAGTCAGGGACTGGTTCAAAAACAGGGGAGTCATGCTCTGGTGGAGCGGAGGACTAGGACTGGCAGCATAAGGTCGGATGACCTCTAACCAACGCTCTTCCTCCAACACTTTGTCCAAGATTTCCTCCATAACCGGAGAGTCAATTAGTCTGGGGAAACTAATATATTCATTCAACCTGTCCGTTGTGGCCTCCCACGTTTTCTGGTAATTATTCTTATAGCTCTTTTCTGTAACAAAAAAACAGGTTCCGTGAAAGTTTTACATGCTTTACCCCAGATGTCAATACAATAAATTATATGTGGAACAATAATTGTGTTGTACAACAAGTACAGTGCTTTGTCATTTAACAGGTTCCTGACTTTATACAGAACAGCAATAGATCTCGCTATCTTTGTCTTTACTGAATTTATATGAAGTTTCCACGTCAGTTTGTCGTCAATGATGACACCCAGAAATTTCACCTCACTAACACGACAGATCTCAACATCGTCAATCATAAATGGAATATCAACAGTAGTTTTTTTAACCAAATATCATATATTTAGTTTTATCTAAATTAAATGACAATTTATTTATATTAAACCAATTTTGTATTTTTACCAATTCTATCTTCATAAATTCAAAGATCTGTGTAATATCATGACCACAACAAAAAAAAGTTGTATCATCAGCAAAAAGGATACATTTGAGAAGTACTGAACCCTTAACCAAGTCATTATTATACAACATAAATAATTTGGGTCCAATGATAGAACCCTGAGGGACTCCACATGTAATATTACAGAGGTTGGATCTTACATCATTGATTTGTTCAAATTGTGTCCTGTTACTGAGATAGCTAGTAACCCACTGCAATGCTGGTCCTCTTACACCGTAATTACTCAATTTGTCTATGAGAATGGTATGATCCACAGTATCAAAGGCCTTTTTCAAATCAACAAAAACCCCGAGACAATATTTTTTTTGATCAACCGCTGTGGTTATTTGTTCTATTAATTCCATTATAGCATTTGACGTAGAAGTTTTAGCTCTGAATCCATACTGATTGCTACCTAAAATGTTATGTTTGTCAATGAAATGGTCCAATCTAATTACAAATAATTTCTCTAAAATTTTTGAAAACTGTGGTAGCAAGGATATTGGTCTGTAGTTGTTAAATAGGCTTTTATCACCATCTTTAAAAAGAGGTACCACCTTAGCCACTTTCATATTA
>JBBPBX010058316.1:0-22142 GCA_038048925.1 Garcialebias charrua
TATATGTATATATGTATATATATATATATATATATATATATATATATATATACAGGTAGTCCCCGACTTACGAGCGAGTTCCGTCACTAGGGGGCGCTCGTAAGTCAAAAATTCGTAAGTAGGATCACATAGTAAAAAAAAAAAAAAAAATTTTTTTTTTTTTTTACTTTTTTTTTTTTTTTTTTTATAAATGAATACATGTACAGTACTGGACAGTCACCAAGCACTTAGCCTATCCTAACACAGTTTTTAAAGATGAAGGAATAAGTTGAATTGTCTCCCTTTCACATAAAGGGAGCAAGCTCCCTATGGAGCCTGCAGGGAGGAGGGAGACAATTCAACTGACTCCTTCATCTTTAAAAACTGTGTTAGGATAGGCTAAGTGCTTGGTGACTGTACAGTACTGTACATTTATCTATTTATTAAAAATATACAGTATATACAGTATTTTTATTTTTTTATTGTTTTTTATTTATAAATAGATAAATGTACAGTACTGTACAGTCACCAAGCACTTAGCCTATCCTAACACAGTTTTTAAAGATGAAGGAGTCAGTTGAATTGTCTCCCTCCTCCCTGCAGGCTCCATAGGGAGCTTGCTCCCTTTATGTGAAAGGGAGACAATTCAACTTATTCCTTCATCTTTAAAAACTGTGTTAGGATAGGCTAAGTGCTTGGTGACTGTCCAGTACTGTACATGTATTCATTTATAAAAAAAAAAAAAAAAAAAAAAAGTAAAAAAAAAAAAAATATTATTTTTTTTTTTTTTTAATGAGATGCATGCTCTTAAGTCCGGGACCTCGTAAGTCAGAGCGCTCGTAAGTCGGGGACTACCTGTATATATATATATATATATATATATATATATATATATATATATATATATATATATATATATATATATATATATATATATATATATATATATATATATATATATATATATATATATATTAGGGCTGGACGATATGGCCAAAATTTTTATCACGATATAGTTCTTAATTTCGGTCGATATCGATATAATTCGATATCGATATAAACAATATAAAAGCCTAAAAAAACCTATAAACTATACAAATAAATTGATGTTCACCTTGTATTTGTATTTAGCCTCCAAAAAGATGGAAATCACCATCAAATAAACATAAAATTCTCAACCCAATAATTCTGTCGGGTCAGAATAAAAATAACAAAATCAATTACATTATTGTATAAAGTGAAATAGTTTTTGAATGACAAAGTTTTGAATATATTGTATAATGTAATGATTGTTCCATATTTAATCTGTTGTATTGAAGTTTGGGGAAAAGCATGCAAAACTTTTACAAATCCTATTTTTATTTTACTAAAAAGAGCTGTAAGAATTATTATTAGGAAGTGCTATGGTCACCCAACAAATATATTATTTCATCAATTGAAATTATTAAAATGTTATGATTTGGTTGAACATAGTATTTTACAAGTCATATATAAAACTAAAAAAAATATTACCCCCAAATATTCAATTACATTTTGTTTAAAAAGTTATTAAACCCTGAAGGGAATGTAAATGTTTGTAAAATCTTCATTTAGAACTAGTGTGAAGGAGCTGAGTTGTAAATCAGGAAACAGGATTGTGTTGACTTGATATCATCATAAACATTTATAAAACTATTTATATGTTTTAAAAGATGATTAAATCAAAGTTGTTGGGAAGGTGTGGTGCAGGTGAAGTGAAGGTTGTTGTTTGTTTGTAGTTATTTTGTATTTTTTAAACAAGGGGCAGATATTATAACACTATTTTCGTCTTTCTGCACCTTTTCATTCAGTGTTTTTCTTTCTTTTTATTCTGATGAATCTGTTTTATTTTCAATAAAAAAAAACATGTCGCGCTGGGGCTGTTTGTTTACGTCGTAGTTTCAGGGAAACGTTGGCTCAAACTTTATTCTTCATCTTCTGACTCTCATCATATTCTATCGAGTGGAAACTCTTCAGATTAAACAAGTACAGTAGATGTTTCCACCGCTAGTTAGAACGACTCTCCGTCACGTTTTGAAAAATAAACAAACCGAGGACTCGCTGCAGATGAGACCTGCAGTTTAACAAAACCGAACTACGTCCACACCGACGAATTAAGTCTTTCCTCTCATCAGTGATGTCGTCTGCTTTCTCTTCGCTTGTGAAACTTTGTTCAGTCACATTCTGACGGTCATGAGCACTCGTTTGACTCGTTCTGAAGCGAAAACAACGCGCTTTGGAGACTAGCTTAGCTTTTAGCCTGCTACCGCTAACGCCTGCTGCTGGAGTGAGCGCTGCGTAACAACGACGTCACCACGCACGTTTTGTGTCACAGCTTTTTCTGTCCGGGCGCGTTGTTGAAGCAGCCGCTCCAACCCGAACAGAAAGAGAAAAACGTCAGTGAAAAGTTGTAAAATCCTATCGAAATATCGAAAATATGCTTAAACTTCATATCATCGTTATTGAATAAAAGTATATCGCGATATTTATCGTTATTGAATTATCGTCCAGCACTATATATATATATATATATATATATATATATATATATATATATATATATATATATATATATATATATATATATATATATATATAGATATATATATATATATATATATATATATATATATATATATATATATATATATATATATATATATATATATATATATATATATATATATATATATATATATATATATATATATATATATATATATATATATATATATATATATATATATATATATATATATATATATATATATATATATATATATATATATATATATATATATATATATATATATATATATATATATATATATATATATATATATATATATATATATATATATATATACTATATATTTATATATATATATATATATATATATATATATATATATATATATATATTAATCAGTGGTGGGCAAATGAACGCTAGGTAGCGCTAAAGCGCTAATCCGCTTACAGTGGACCTAAACTTTTTGTCAGCGTTTTTGTGAATTGACTAACTTTTATAATTCATAAGCGGATTTGTGCTATTTTTATTTAAAATGCAGTACCGCTAATAACTAATTATCTATCAGTAAAAACCAATAAACTTATTTACAAGCTCTTATGCTGCTTGTTTTACCTTTTTCCCCACCGTAAACAGCAGAGAGGAGGAAGGGTGTGAGGGGGAGGGGGGCAGAGCTGAGAACAGACTCGGATCTACCATGTAGGTAAATGCCTGGGGGTCCCATTTCAGCAGTGGCCCCGGCCCCGCCTCGCCCCGTGCAGTCACCTACATCACTAACATTGATCCTGCTTGTTAATGTACATTTAACATAAAAATAATTATAGTTACGATGAAAACGATCATTAAATACGCAATAAAAAAAACGGTCGATTTCTTTATCCCCCTACTAAAAATGGACTATTCCATCTTGACATCTTCCGGGTCACTCAGAGGTGAACTCGGGGGCTAATTCTGTGGCTACTGTTTGTGCTGGGTACTTGGATAAATCCGTAGAGAACCCCGCTGTTTCAAGCCAAATTAACGCGGCCGGAGGAGTTTATTGAGGGTTTTGTGTCGACCATTTGACGGTGAGTCGTTATTTTTATGTATTTTAGTTACTTTTCATTAAATCTGTTGACTACCTATAGACGCTAACTCTGTGTCTGCCTGTTGGTAGTGCTGGGTTACTAATGGATAAATCCGTAGAGAACCCCGCTGTTTCAAGCCAAATTAACGTGGCCGGATGATTTTATTGTGTGTTTTGTGTCGACCATTCGACGGCGAGTCGTTAGTTTCATGTATTTGGGTTACTTTTATGTATAAATGCGGTGGCGACACACCCGTGTATTTGAGATTTAAACGTGGTTTTAGGGATTAAAAGATCATTCTATTTTTTGTTAATTTCGTGGCCGAATAGAATATATGTACGTAAAGTATTAAATAAATCCTTTGATTTTTGTAATTTCATCCTTTTAGGATCATTTTTGTTACTTTTCAGTTGGCAGTGTAGTGCAAATATTGATAACGCTGCCGGCTATATATAAATATATATATATATATATATATATATATATATATAATATAGAAATATATAAATAGCGGATTAGATTAGCTTCCCCTAATTTTCATAAGACATTTGTGCTTTTGAAATTGTGGACCTAAAAAAATTAATAAGCGTTTTAGAAATTGTGGAACTAATTTTTTAATTAGCGGTGCCCAGCTGTTTCTGTCGTAACCCGGGGACTACCTGTAATCACCTGAATTTAATTAAGCAAATGGGTACGGATCTCCTATTGGATAATTGCTGCATGGGCGGTTATCTTTCAGCTGGGAACAAGTTATTTAACCCCAATTGGTGCAATGAGCTGCTTCTCATTTCTTAAACAACCATGTTGAAAGCCAAATCGCTTGGTCGTGGAAAAGATGTCAGTCTGTTGGAGAAGGGTCAAATCACTGACATGCATCAAGCAGAGAAAACTTCTAAGGAGATTGTAGAAACTACTAAAATTGGGTTAAGAACTGACCAACGCATTATTAAAAACTGTAAGGATAGTGGGAACCCACTGTCTTTGAGGAAGAAATGCGGCCGAAAAAAAAATTCTGAATGATCGTGATCAGTGATCACTGAAACGTTTGGTAAAAACAAATAGAAGAAAAACAACAGTCACACTCAGGACTATGTTTAATAGTGAAACAACATCCACATGCACAATGAGAAGGGAACTCAAGGGATTGGGATTGAACAGCTGTGTAACCTTAAAGGGGACCACATATTCATTCAATTCATTCAACCTTTATTTAGTCAGGTAAATCTTTTGAACCTCAAGGGCTCATTTACGAAAGCGACCTGCTAAAACTAAAGAACAATGAACAGCAGTGGTATAATTTCCTTAAACAATAAACAATAAACAAACAAACAATAAACAATAGAAAACAAAAGAGAGAGAAAAAAAAAAAAAGAAAGTTTTTTTTTTTTTTTACAAAGTATCAAAAAACTAGCAAAACATTATAAGGTAGACGTATAAAATCAAAGACAGGAACAGATCTGCATTGGTTTTTGCCAGGATTCCAACAGATTCTGAAAACCATTTAGAGAAGTCAAGGTCGAGAGCTTCAGATCTTTTTGTAAGATATTCCATGAAGCAGGAGCGGAGTAGGAGAAGGCCCTTTTTCCAAGTTCAGTCCTCACTGACGGAACACTGCAGGTAATCATGTCCTGAGAGCGCACACTGTAGCTGCACTCACGCAAAGACATGTAGGAGGAGATGTATGAGGGCAGCAGACCAAGAAGTGATTTAAAGATGAAAATGTACCAGTGGAAGAGTCTGCGTGAGGTTAATGATGTCCAGTTAACCAGTGAATACAGGGTGCAGTGGTGGGTACGATAATCACAACCAGTTATGAATCTTAGTGCACCATGATAGACAACATCCAACATCCGCAGGGTGCTTGTAGGAGCATTCATGTAGAGAATGTCACCGTAATCAATGGAGGGAAGGAAAGTCACAGACACAAGGCGTTTCCTGACATTCAGTGATAGACATGATCTGTTTCTGAAAAAGAAACCCAGTTTAACTTTCAGTTTCTTCACTAGGTTTTCCACGTGGAGTTTAAAAGAGAGATGTGAATCAATCAGGATACCCAGATATTTATAGGAATCAACAAACTCAATAGGGACACCATTTGAAGAAAAAATCAGAGGAGGATCTGCTGGAACCGCCTTCCTATTTGAAAAAAACATCCCTTTTGTTTTATCAGCATTTAGGACAAGTTTGAGACGGAACAAATCTGACTGGATGATGTCAAAAGCAGATTGCAGTAACAGGAAAGCCTTAGCAACTGTTTTAGCTCGGCAGTAAACAACTGTATCATCAGCATAGAAATGTAAGGATGCATCAGGGATGCAGTGACCTACATTAGCTATGTAGATTGTAAAGAGAGTGGGTCCTAAAACTGAGCCTTGTGGTACACCATTTTTAACTGTTAAATAGCTGGAAGAAGTACCGTTATGTTGAACACATTGCATCCGATTGGAAAGATAGTTAGAAAACCAACATATAGGTCTTTAAAATGTTTATGTTATGTCTGTGTGCTATCTTGACAATATTAATTCATTTTAATACACACAATAATTCTTAGATAATTAATTATACCCCTTTTAATTCTGCCATTTTTAACTTTTGTTTTGAACGACCGGTTTCTGATACTGAGTTCTGAAGTCCACGCCCTTCATAGATCTGTTTACGCCCTCTGTAACAGCCAGTATCCGTAATGTGTTGTAGGGGTTGAACGAGTACATAATTTTTAACCTCGACATTAACATAAAACAACTCGAACGACGCTCGAGTAGCCGATGACGTCACAGTGTCTTACGATGCAAAATAAATAAATAAATATAAATGCCTAAAAACGTCTTTACAAAAAGAAAAAAAAGACCAACAAAGCATTGGGAGCATTTATTATGCTCCTATCATTTATCATACTGCACATAAGTCACAGGAAAAACAAAACTATTAGTTATATTAATAATATTAAAAGTGAAAGTATAAGGCGATGAAAACCGAAACTTAAAAAACAAATGGGGCCACAGCCACACCGTACCACCGCCTGCAGCTGTGCAATTTAGGTTTACTTTTAGAGATTGTGTTTATAGATTTTTGGTAGCTCTAGAGAGATGAATATTTGTTTTTTTTGTTTGTGAAACGAGAGAGAGGAAGCCGTTTCGGCCGTGTTATATGGGACCTGCATTGCAACACTGCCCTCTGCTGTCACAATCTACTACAAAGAAAGTCAACACGAAGTAGCGCATTTTATAAAATTATAAACTGTTTTACCTTTTTGACAAGACGGCCTGCTCCATTAACATCCGTGCGCACACAGGAATCCATTTTGTAGCGTCTACTAAAAGCTAAAAGCTGCCCCGCGCGCTGTGAAATGTGAAATGTGACGTCACTACGGGTACCCGAGGTGGACAAAAAAGCCTCGATAGAAGTCAAAGCACTCGAGCTGTCGAAAACTCGGGTACTCTGTTAATGCACTAATGTGTTGTTGTTTTAAAATTAGCTCTTTTTTATTACTCATTTGACTTACTGTTAGTGCTAGCTTAAGATAACTTACCGAAACCCGTCTGAGCGCGCCGCAATTTGCTGCTCCTTTTAGCATTAGACCACCCGAATCCGATGCTAATGTTAGCTTGTTCCTCTTCCGGTGTTCGCCAGCTCCGCTCGTTGCACGCGGCGATTTTGGGAGTTATCGCTGTTCCAGTCAAGACAACACAAAGTTCACCAAGTGTCTCCCGTAAATTAATCCGTAAGGAGAAGGTCCTCGCTGCTGCGAGGCTGCTGCGAGGCTGCTGGGCTGCTGCGAGGCTGCTGCGAGGCTGCTGCGAGGCTGCTGCGAGGCTGCTGCGAGGCTGTACAGTTGAAGCTCCGCTCCATCGCGCCAGAAGAGGGTCCCGTTGCCGCCGGTCCCTACGCCGGGGGTCTGCTCGTTTAATTTTTGCCGGCTGCGCGTTGGGAGCGATCGCAAATACACTAAAAATTGAACTAAAACATAAAAATAACAATTATACTTTATTTATAAAGCCATTTAAAAAACACAGCTGCAACAAAGTGCTGTACACATGAAATTAAGAACATATAAACAAAAGATGAGATGAAATCATGAAAAACAACAGTCATGTGTTTAATACAGAAGTGGGTTGAGCCTAACCAGGGGTTGCTAGGTGAGGGGCTGGACTCATGTTGGGGTGGGCAGAGCCATATAAAGTGAGAGTTGCGACACTTCCATAGAGTTCCATTGTAAGAATGGAATGCGGAAGTCACGTGGGTCATGGAGGGGGCGATTTGTTCCATGGCTCTGGTTACAGTCTGACGCTGCCTGCAGTAGCGCTCCGTCGCCGCCAGAGGGGGCAGCTCCACAAGGTTTCCATAGCCGTAGTTTGGAACGTTTGACCGCCTGTCGGCGAGTTCAAAGGGTGTCGGAACTCTCACTTTATATGGCTCTGGGGGTGGGTTGTGGCTGCGGTTTGTGACGTCACAAACCGCAGGAAGTGAGAAACGAACCGTTTTTATCACAGACAAATAAATCTACTTAGAGTAAATAAACCACTGGGTGCATTTCTTTGGCCTTAGGACTGTTTTTTTTTATGAAGTACATACCCACAGTTGAGTAAATAAAACATTAAAAAGTGAATTTTGCATGTGTGGTCCCCTTTAGAAAACCATTAATCAGTGAGTCTAAGTGAAAAAAAAAAGCTTAAATTTGCTAGGGAGCATAAAGATTGGACGCTGGAGCAATGGAAGAAGGTCATGTGGTCTGATGAGTCCAGACTGACCCTGTTCCAGAGTGGTGGGTGCATCAGGGTAAGAAGAGAGGCCAGTGAAGTGATGCACCCATCATGCCTAGTGCCTAGTCAATGCAAGATTTTGGTGAAAAATTAATGCAACACTGGATGGAAATAGATTTTGTGACATTGCAGAAGCTTATTGAAACAACGCCACAGTGAATGCATGATATAATTAAAGATAAAGGTGGTCCAGCAAAATATTAGTGTGTGACCTTTCTTTTTTGGTTGCAACTTTTTTTTGACCAGGCCATGTAACTGTAAATATGAGTTCTTCTTTTAGCTGCCTATAGTGCTTTTTGACTTGTGCTGGCAAAATGAGTCACGATGATCTTTTTTTATTTTTTTTATTGTGTTATCAATATTTTCAAAGTATCCTCCTTAGAAGCTTTAAAATGATATGTAGTTCATTAAATGCATTGTTTTGGTTTGAAAAAAAAAAATGAATTTGAAAGCTTCACAGTGATGCTAAATATTATAGAAAGAGTATATTAGGATTAAATACTATTTTCGTAAATGGATTTCTAGATGGGGCGGCATGGTGGCACAGCTGGTAAAGCTGCTGCCTCTCAGCGAGAAAGTCACCGGATCGAATCCTGGCCGGGAGAACAATTCTGGGTGGAGTATGCATGTTCTCTCCTTGCATTTTTCTTCTGGCACTCCGCTTTCTTCCCAAATATCAAAAACATGCATGTTAGACTGATTGGTAATTCTAAATTGTCCCTAGGTGTGAGTGAGAGCCGGAATGGTTGCTTGTCTCATTTGTCCCTGTGATGGACTTAGAACTTTTCCAGGGTGTTCCCCCACCTACCATACAGTTCTGGATAGGGACACCAGTGACTCCCGTAACCCGAAAAGGAAGAAGAGTGTAAATATAATGGATGGATGGGTTACTGGTGTCCATATGGACTCATTTTTACACAAATCTCAATTAAAGCAAAGCTCCATATTTCATGTATTTTGCTCAGCAGCCACACATCCCGACTCGTTCGGCAGAACAAGTAAAGTTTACAAATCACTGATGGTGCTGCAACAACCCTGATGATGTGAGCTTTCAGATCCAAGTCAACTGAGTGAGGCGAGGTGTCTAACTCAGCAACATTGATGCTGTAAAGTTCTGTATTGAATGTGACTTTTTGTTTTGAAATACCCAGTTACAAAAAACAGGATGTGACACAACAGCTTTTGCGAGATGACAGTGAGCTTGTGTGCCTGCCAAAGAAGGAATAAAATATCAATTCCCATTTTATAGTGTGCATGTGAATTTATTTAAAACCCTCAACTCAATAAGGATTAAATACATGCTGACCTCTGCTAAAACATACTCTGCCTATAATACTGTACTGTAAATAGTCTGCCATTCTCAATGTTCCAATACATACTGAACAGTGTTATTAACATTGTTACCTTACTTTTTTACATACTGTATATTGTTTTTATTTTAGGTACTTGTGTGAATCACTGTATCTGTTGCTGTTGTTACACTTGGATTTCCCATGGCTGTTTCTATTCTATTCTAAGGCACAACAGACGTATAACAATTAAAACATGTCAACTACCTGATAACCTGAGCATTAAGTTGTGGTGTTAAATTACCATTTAAGCAACCATTACGTCTGTTTCTCCCTCATATAGGTGGCTCAGAGGCATAACAGCAGATGGTTAGCTTAAACCCGTATACACTGCATTTTTTTTACATTGTGTGTACTGTTGTGTACAAAGTATAACCATTTAAAATTAAATTTTTACAAAGTTCACCAAGGCAGGAAGAAGAGCAAACAAACAGTAATGATTGTGCTCCAACTCTTCTGCATTTGTATTGTTAAATAAAACCAAAGCTCTCTCATTTGTTTTCTCCACAAATCAAGTGGATGGCTTGTATCTGACAATTAAACTGAAGTTACTCATTTAAACTTAATAGACAAATCTGGTGTCATAAATCCCCCTAAAAGCTAAATTTCAGCATTTTATAAATTAGTCTCATGGATTCAGCCAATTAATCAATATTTTTAATAACAAAAGTAATTTATCAACCAATTATTTACCGAAGAAATTCATTCAAGTGGAAAAGCTGAAAGCAGAGTAACGGAGGCTTTTAAACCAGGTAAGGTAAAATCCGTTATCACATGGAAGTACTTTGTGCTTCAAAAGCCTTTGATTGATGCCGCTTCTCCTGCAATCTACCAGCAACACACCAGGCCGCCGGAGAAAAGAAGAAATACATTTTGTTCAGAAAACATAATTCATTTTCTGTTGGTTTGGTGAAGTTGATTTTGTTAATTAGAAGAAGGAAAAAAAGACTTGTCAGGAGGATTAATAAGTGGCTCTGCTGTTCGTTTCGGAGCTCTCTGCATCACACGTTCCTGCACTGATGGATTATGGGTAAGCACTTTTGTTTGGTTGCATTTTGCAATGAGGCGTTTGATCCGGAGAAAAAGTGTCAAGTCAGGCAGAAAGGCAGCCTAACAAGACGGCTGCGTCCCTCTAGGTATATGAAAGTCTGTTTCCTGGAACGGCTCGGCCTCCTTTCATCAGCATATTTTAATAGTCAGACAGCGAAGAACAAAACGGAGACGAATTGGGCTTTGAGAAGAAGCGGAGACATCAGAACTTCTCTTGAATTAGCAGCGGGTGAAGTGAAGCTTGGAGCTCAACTTGTCGGACACAACGGCAGTTTGTTCTCTGCCTGCTCGCAGAATAATTGGATGTAAAATGAAATGTCGTCTTTGAGCTGACGTTCCTTTTGTTTTAAAGCCGTAAACACACACACACACACACACACACATGCAAAGTGGATGAGCTCTATTGCTGTCACAGTTGTGGTGATCCAGAAGCAGTTAGTTCAGACCAGCAGTCTTGTCCCTGCTGTTGAAGGTCATTAGCGAAGCAGTGTGTGTGTGTGTGCAGACTTGTGTGTGTGTGTGTGCATTTGGATCAATAACACTGTCAGGGTTAGCTTTAGGAGCCATGTTGGATAATTATGGCTTCTCGGGCTTCCTCGTGTGAAGGAGGAGCGCTGCTTGCTGCTGGAGTTTGCAACATGAAGTCATTTCTTTTGCTGCTGTTTCTCATGTGCAACAGCTCTGTGCACGTTAGCCACCCAGACATTTTGGGGTACAAATTGAAGTAGTTTACAGCAGCTGCCTCATTATTGATTATTTAATTTACTGGCATTCACATTAGAAGTAAAGATAAACAGTTTGGTCAGTTAGAATATTATCATTAAATGCTGTGGTTTGGGGCTGCAGCTCCGTGGTCAGGGTTACATTCTTGTAATCCTGCAGCAGGTTTGAGCTCAGGTTGCATCAGTGTTCAGGGGATTTTAGATAAGGTTTCATGGATGTTTTTAACTACTATATGGCTCAGAATGTTAACTGCCCATGAACCATGTGTTTGATTTAGCAGAGAGAGATGGACAAAGAGCTGATTTGTTACTGCAGGCACAGCCAAGGACACCGGTCTGTGATTGAATCACTGAGTACACATGAGGACAGGTGATTGAAATGTGCTGATCCTCACTGGTTTAGTTGTAGGAATACAATCACTATGTGCTGGTGAAGATTCTAACCCCGGAATTACACTGCACGCGGCTCCGCCCCGCTCCGGTCCGCAGGTCGCAGCTGAACGAGTCCAATTCCCACTGCCTCCGCTCCGCTCAGGTCCGCCTGGATGCGCCGCTCCAAGACACGTGCGAGATCGCGCGATAAATCAAGTGATAAATAAGTAAGTCAGAACAAAACAATTCATTCGGTGGAAAGAAGGAGAACAACTGTAGAGAGACTGCTGCCTTGATCTTCTCTCGTAAATGAGCTACATGGTTTGAGCAACAGGAAGTGATGTTTACATTTCAGAATAAAATACTTTTTTATTTATTTATTTTTGTATTGCGTTATTAGGTGTAGTCATAGTCATAAATATAATAGTTTAGTCATAGAATAGTCATAAATGATAGTTTGACAGCATTTTTGTACAAATAAATCCGTATAGAGCTAGGATTAGTCCGCCCGTGGTGATTTTATTTTGTAAATACGGAAGTTGTGCTCGTTCCTTTTCCTGTTGGTGCGACGTAATCTTCAAAAGTTGACTCCGGCACAGCTCCGTCATCCGGCAGAAATAGAAAAATTTCTAATTTTGACGGACTGCCGTCCGCTCTCCGCAGCTCGCCGCCGCCGTGCGGAGCCAGTGTAAATTCTGTCATTGATTATAATGGGTGCGTATTTGCTGCGGAGGTCGGACCGGAGCGGGGCGGAGCCGTAACGCATGTAGTGTAATTCCGGGGTTAGTCGTCCAGGACATGGTAAAATCAAAAAAGGCGTTCAATACAGAACAACTGGACTTTATTTGTAACAGAAGACATTTCGCTTCACATCCGGGGAGCTTTATCAATTCAATGAGCAGACACATCCCCATGAAGACAGAAAGGAAGAAAAAGGAACATAAACACATTGAAAAATCTCTTCAATCATGTGGATACCCTAACTGGGCTTTTGTCAAGTCAGCGAAGAAATTTTCAAAACGCAATAACAGAGAAAGGAGAACAGACGGAAAAACATTGTCATCCCTTATGTGGCTGGAGTTTCAGAGCATTTCAGAAGGATTTTCAACAAACACAACATCCCAGTACATTTCAAACCCAGCAGGACTCTCAGACAGCTGGTGCACCCTAAGGACAAAACACCCACACACAAACAGAGTGGTGTAGTGTATGCAGTCCAGTGCAGCGAGGACTGTCCAGACCTCTACATTGGAGAAACCAAGCAGACCATTCACAGAAGAATGGCCCAACACAGGAGAGCAACCTCCTCTGGACAAAACTCAGCTGTTCACCTCCACCTCACTGACAAGGGACACTCATTTGAGGACCAGAATGTGCACATTTTGGACCGAGAGCACAGGTGGTTTGAGAGAGGTGTGAAGGAGGCGATTTATGTAAAAATAGAGAAACCATCGTTAAACAGAGGAGGAGGTCTAAGATTCCACATTTCTAAAACGTATAGTGCGGCCCTGGGTTTGATTCCCAGGCGTCTCACACCTGATGACAACAGAGGAGCCTCGTTTGTGAATTAGACTAACAAAGACTTTGAGAGGTCCCTGCTATCAATGTGTGAGGTGTGATTTGTCAATTTATATACAGTAGGATGTGTGTGTGTGTGTTTTCTGTAAGCTCTGTTTCCACACGCTGAACTTTGAATGGGTCACAGGTACGTGTTATCCCAAGTATGTGTGTGTGTTAGCTTCCAATTTACATAGGTTGGTGTGTGTCAGTGGCTCAGCCTGTTTTATAACTTCACTCTCTCACAGTCTGCTCATTGAATTGATAAAGCTCCCCGGATGGGAAGCGAAACGTCTTCTGTTATAAATAAAATCCAGTTGTTCTGTATTGAATACGGTACCTTTTTTGATACAATCACTATGGAAAAAAACATAGCAACAGTTATGGTGTAAATTGTTGACTATGAAATAAAATACAGCTTCTGTCTCTCAGGTAACCATTTGCTCATGATCATTTATTCAACATAAACACTTTTTAGGTCATTCCATGCATGAAAAAGTGTATTTTAGGTGTATCAGCTAATAAACAGCATCCTTTAAATAAAAAAAATAAAATAAAGTTTCAACAATAACAATGCAACACAGTAACTCAGCATTGCTTATATTTTCTTTTTACTCTAGATAAGAAAAAATGAGCATTCCCTTAAATAATGCATATATTATTTAAATGCACATCAGACGTTTCTTTGTAGTTGTTTGCATTTTAATTTAAAAGTGACTTCCATTAGTCTCTGTGAGAGCAGTCGATGGTTCTGAAGCAACCCACAGAATAAATGTTGCATGCAGCACGCTGTTTTCAGAAAGATATATGAATCCTACACATGTTAGCAGCATACATGTCAGCATACATGTTAGCATGTGTGGATCGGTTCTGAAATTGTGCAGTCAGAACCAATTAATTTATCTGACAGGGTGATGCGTTAGCACTCAGAGTCTGTGTTGAGGATAACTCTCAGCTACTACCACCAACATAATATTAGCTCAGTATCTGCTGAATTATAGCTATTTTTGTTTTTCAGGTTGATAAGCTGTGGCAGCCATTTTGAATCAGATCACCTGCACATTTCATTCCGAGAACTTCATTAAAATCTGTCTGGCAGTTTGTGACATATTTTGTTAAAAGAGGGAGAAAAAAATCTTGTTTCATGGCAGAGGACAAAGAGATGTTGTTTTTGATGTTTCATTGCACAGAAAGATGCATTTGATGGCTCTTTGTTTGACCTTGAGCTTTAGTTTAAACTCAGTCAAGCCTCCATGGATTTATTGAGTTTCAACATAACAGAAATATTCACAATCTTTAATTTAATTGAATTTAAGTTATGCTCTGCCTCATTCCCTTCAGTGTTTTTTTTTTGTTGTTGGGTTTTTTTTTTCAGAAACTTAAAGTGATTTATATGTACGTATATTTGATGCTGAATTATAAATGTCAGGACTTGGACTTGTGGACTTGGACATGCGTTAATGCTCCGTATCAATCTTGTTTTAAGCCTCTTGTTCTGCTAAAAAAAAAAAATCCACTCTTTAAACCCGTACAGTTTTCCCCCCTTCCTTTTGTTTTTATATTGATTTTATGCAGGATTTTCACCAAAAACTTATCCACCTAAGTCTAACATTTAAAATGAGTTGTTTCAGTGGTTTATATTCAGTCCTAGGCACTGTGAACCTTTCGATAAAGATTCAGGTTCTGGTAAAATAAAAATGTTAGAATAAACAAATATAATTTTGTTTTCTTTTTCAGATAAGTTCTTCTGAAAGTCCAAATATGATCTGAACATACTTGGAACTGGTAACATTGTTGACTCTTATTCAGGTCCAAAAAGAAAAAAAAAACGAGATGTTTGAAGCTGTTGCTTATGGAAGAAAAAAAATAATATAGAGAGGAAAATAAATGAGTTTTTTGACAGTTTTACTGTTGCCGTGTACTTCCTCTGATAGTGTTGAACATGCTTTGTTTTAATCTTTGATTTTAAGTGTTTTAGATTTCATGATAGTCATCCAAACATTTTTTTGGATTATGTCTCCTTTTTCTCTCAATGTCCTTCAGTCTTGGCAGCAGAAGATGGCCATTACCGCTAATCGATTAGCAAACACAACATTTTCGGAGTCTCTGTATATTAAATACGCTCAAATTTGCTGTGGTAGTACAATATGTTGCAAGGAAATTCAGAGTTCATATACAACGGAAGCTAAAATGAGTTTGGGTGTGCGACCTCTGACCTGTGAAGGGATTTGAGAGAAAACCATCTGTCTTACAGCAGAGCGACACTCTTTGTAGAAGAAGACATAAAATACTGTCTAAAATGTCCAACATTTTATAAACTCTTCCAATAAATCCAAAAAAAAATAAGTCAGATCATCTAGACAGTTTCTTTTTTTTTATTGAAATGTTTTGTCTTTCATCCAAAGGACTTCATCAGTCCGAGGAGCCACAACAAACAATCCCACAAGCAGCACACTCACATATGTTGTGGCCATTAGGGGTTGAACGAGTACATAATTTTTAACCTCGACATTAACATAAAAAAACTCGAACGACGCTCGAGTAGCCGATGACGTCACAGTGTCTTACGATGCAAAATAAATAAATAAATATAAATGCCTAAAAACGTCTTTACAAAAAGAAAAAAAAGACCAACAAAGCATTGGGAGCATTTATTATGCTCCTATCATGTATCATACTGCAGATAAGTCACAGGAAAAACAAAACTATTAGTTATTATTATTAATTTTAAAAGTGAAAGTAATGCGCTGAAAACCGAAACTTAAAAAACAAATGGGGCCACAGCCACACCGTACCACCGCCTGCAGCTGTGCAATTTAGGTTTACTTTTAGAGATTGTGTTTATAGGTTTTTGGTAGCTCTAGAGAGATGAATATTTGTTTTTTTTTGTTTGTGAAACGAGAGACAGGAAGCCGTTTCGGCCGTGTTATAATATGGGACCTGCATTGCAACACTGCCCTCTGCTGTCACAATCTACTACAAAGAAAGTCAACACGAAGTAGCGCATTTTATAAAATTATAAACTGTTTTACCTTTTTGACAAGACGGCCTGCTCCATTAACATCCGTGCGCACACAGGAATCCATTTTGTAGCGTCTACTAAAAGCTAAAAGCTGCCCCGCGCGCTGTGAAATGTGAAATGTGACGTCACTACGGCTACCCGAGGTGGACAAAAAAGCCTCGATAGAAGTCAAAGCACTCGAGTTGTCGAAAACTCGGGTACTCTGTTAATGCACTAGTGGCCATGGCTGTTTCAAATAAGTCGACGGGGGAGAGGGCCGACACCAGAAACCATCTTATCACCATCAAACTGGTTGGCCCACTATGTGAGTGTGCTGCTTGTGGGAATTAGTTTGTTGTGGCTCATCGGACTGATGAAGTCCTTTGGATGAAAGACAAAACATTTCAACAAAAAAAAAGAAACTGTCCAGGGATCTGACTTAACTTTGTTGGATTTTTTTTACCTTTATTATTGAGCATGAACTTTGATCTTCCTATAAATGAAAAAAAAACAAAAAACTGGAAACTTACATCATCAGACTGTGAGTTAATTTATTCATAGTAAAACCTGTAAAAGCATCCAACTAAATATGTGACTGTGTAGAAAGAGTTAAAGACATGAAAATAGCAGTTCAGTCATGTAAATTTTAACTTTATGTGACTCATTGAAACGCTAAATGATGGTTCTGCTGGCGTGTCTGAACTGGTGATCCAAACAAAACTGGATTTTACCACTCCTTTCATATTGGGGTCCTTTTTTTTTCTATCTACGCTGTACAATCTTCTGCTGCCAGAATTCACAGCAGTCTATTCCAGAGTGAGCGACATGTGTTGATGTATTTTTTGATGAATAAAAAGCAAATAGAAATATGTTTTTTTATAGCCTATATATATTATATCTTCACCTTGACTTGCGACCTGTTCATGGTGTACCCTGCCATTTGAACAGTGACTGCTGAATATGGGTGCCAGTGACCCCCGCGACCTGAAAAGGAGAAAGTGGGTAAAGATAATGGATGTTGGATGGATCGTCACCTTGATAAACATTAACATTGTAGTTCAATTTTTTTTATTTAGGATACTGAAATCAAATCTGCAGTTTACTTTAAAACATGTGTTTCTTGTTATATAAAAGAGTTTTAGCATCAACAGCAGAAAAGTAAAATAAGTTTAAATGTCCAGAGGTGGAAACAGAGCCACCTCCTTTCGTATGACACTTTTGATGTCTGTCAAATTACGAGGATTCGCTGACCGTGATGCACACTGCATGAGTGTGATACGACAGTCTGAAAGCACAAACTGTCCCTCCACTGCCAATGTAATCCCACTAAATGTATGAAAATAGAAGCTCAGCTATTGTTGGAGTCAGCGTGCTGCCTCAGCATACACATCCTCTGACACCATTTGGAAGAGGTGCACCCTGGGATACTCGCTCGCTGGGACAAAATCCATTTCGATCCATCTCCCCTCTGGCACAGTGAGAGGAAGTTTGATTGATTTATCAGACCTGCATCTCCCCAGCCTCCCTTTAATGAGACAGTAATAGCCCACGGTCCGCCGGCACCCCTGAGACGAATGTGAAGGAGAAGGCGAGCAGTGGAGAGCAGAAATGTGGGCAGAATATGTAACCCATGGTACAGTCAATCCACCACAAACACGGACGGTGGATAGAAGGGGGTAGGAGGTGGGGGTTGGGGTGGTCTACACAATTTGGTAAAAAAAAAATGAAGGTTGTGTTTCAGGGAGACAAGTAAAAACAATTCCGATAAGATACACAGATGGAGCAGAGAATAAGGAACTGGATGCAGTCATTTCTGTAAATGGAATACATATCTATCTATCTATCTATCTATCTATCTATCTATCTATCTATCTATCTATCTATCTATCTATCTATCTATCTATCTATCTATCTATCTATCTATCTATCTATCTATCTATCTATCTATCTATCTATCTATCTATCTATCTATCTATCTATCTATCTATCTATCTATCTATCTATCTATCTATCTATCTATCTATCTATCTATCTATCTATCTATCTATCTATCTATCTATCTATCTATCTATCTATCTATCTATCTATCTATCTATCTATCTATCTATCTATCTATCTATCTATCTATCTATCTATCTATCTATCTATCTATCTATCTATCTATCTATCTATCTATCTATCTATCTATCTATCTATCTATCTATCTATCTATCTATCTATCTATCTATCTATCTATCTATCTATCTATCTATCTATCTATCTATCTATCTATCTATCTATCTATCTATCTATTCTATCTATCTATCTATCTATATATATATATATATATATATATATATTAGGGGTGTAACGGTACGCTAAAATCACATTTCGGTTCGGTTCAACTAAAAGGAGAGCTCGGTTCAGTTTATTTTCGGTACCATCCATCCATCCATTTTCTTCCGCTTATCCGGGGTCGGGTCGCGGGGGTAGCAGCCTAAGTAGGGAGGCCCAGACTTCCCTCTCCCCAGCCACTTGGAGCAGCTCCTCTGGGGGAATCCCAAGGCGTTCCCAGGCCAGCTGAGAAACATAGTCCCTCCAGCGTGTCCTGGGTCTTCCTCTGGGTCTCCTCCCGGTGGGACATGCCCGGAACACCTCACCAGGGAGGCGTCCAGGAGGCATCCTAACCAGATGCCCGAGCCACCTCAACTGGCTCCTCTCGATGTGGAGAAGCAGCGGCTCTACTCCGAGTCCCTCCCGGATGACTGAGCTTCTCACCCTATCTCTAAGGGAGAGTCCAGACACCCTGCGGAGAAAACTCATTTCAGCCGCTTGTATCCGAGATCTCGTTCTTTCGGTCACAACCCAAAGCTCATGACCATAGATGAGGGTGGGAACGTAGATCGATCGGTAAATTGAGAGCTTTGCCTTTTGACTCAGCTCTCTCTTCACCACGACAGACCGGTACAGCGCCCGCTTCACTGCGGACGCTGCACCTATCCGCCTATCGATCTCACGCTCCAGTTTTCCCTCATTCGTGAACAAGACCCCGAGATACTTAAACTCCTCCACTTGGGGCAGGACCTCCTCCCCGACCCGGAGAGGGCATGCTACCCTTTTCCGGCTCAAGACCATGGCCTCGGATTTGGAGGAACTGATCCTCATCCCGGCCGCATCACACTCGGCTGCAAACCGCTCCAGCGAAAGCTGTAGATCACGATCTGATGAAGCCAATAGGACCACATCATCTGCAAAAAACAGAGAAGCGATTCTAAGGCCACCAAAACTGTAGATCACGAGCTGATGAAGCCAATAGGACCACATCATCTGCAAAAAACAGAGAAGCGATTCTAAGGCCACCAAAACGGATCCTCTCAACACCTTGGCTGCGCCTAGAAATTCTGTCCATAAAAGTTATAAACAGAATCGGTGACAAAGGGCAACCTTGGCGGAGTCCAACTCTCACCGGAAACGAGCCTGACTTACTGCCAGCAATGCGGACCAAGCTCTGACACCGGTCGTACAGGGACCTAACAGCCCATATCAATGGGCCTGGTACCCCATACTCCCGGAGTACCCCCCACAGAACCCCCCGAGGGACGCGGTCGAATGCCTTTTCCAAGTCCACAAAGCACATGTAAACTGGTTGGGCAAACTCCCACGCACCCTCCAGGACCCTGTTGAGGGTGTAGAGCTGGTCCAGTGTTCCACGACCAGGACGAAAACCACACTGCTCCTCCTGAATCCGAGGTTCGACTATCCGACGGACCCTCCTCTCCAGAACCCCTGAATAGACCTTACCAGGGAGGCTTAAGAGTGTGATCCCTCTATAGTTGGAACACACCCTACGGTCCCCCTTTTTGAATAGGGGAACCACCACCCCAGTCTGCCAATCCAAGGGAACTGCCCCCGATGTCCACGCGATATTGCAGAGTCGCGTAAGCCAACACAACCCCACAACATCCAGAGCCCTAAGGAACTCAGGACGAATCTCATCCACCCCCGGAGCCTTGCCACCGCGGAGCTTTTTAACCACCTCGGCGACCTCAGCACCAGAGATTGGAGAGCCCGATCCAAAGTCCCCAGGCTCCGCTTCCTCAGTGGAAGACGTGCCAGTAGGATTGAGGAGGTCTTCGAAGTATTCCGCCCACCGACTCACAACATCCCGAGTTGAGGTCAACAGCACGCCATCCCCACCATAAATGGTGTTGGTCGCGTACCGCTTTCCCCCCCTGAGACGCCGGATGGTGGACCAGAATCGCCTCGAAGCCGTACGGAAGTCATTCTCCATGGCCTCTCCGAACTCCTCCCACGCCCGAGTTTTTGCCTCAGCAACCACCCGAGCCGCATGCCGCTTGGACTGCCGGTACCTATCTGCTGCTTCCGGGGTCCCACAGGCCAAAAAGGCCCAATAGGACTCCTTCTTCAGCTTGACAGCATCCCTCACCGCCGGTGTCCACCACCGGGTTCGAGGGTTGCCACCGGTACAATTATTATTATTTTTTTTACAAAATAAAGACTTACAAAATGTTTATTTTGAAAATATGCCAAAAATATGTTTGTATTGTATTGTAGTAATAAATAAAAGTGACCCATTTGGATGATATTTTAAATAAACAGCACTCTACAATAAATAAACTATATGAACAATAATAAAAATCTTAATAAATGCAATAACAGTCAGAACCAGAACAATAAGCAGCAACAGACTGTTTACAATCTAACTAATCAAGTTTTTGTTCAGTAGCAGCAGTGTGGCTGTATTTGTCCTCATTACTGTACTCACAACTTCTTCTTGGTGGGACAGGTGTTGGAACAGTTCAGAGTTCAGTTCAGTCATCACACACTTCTTAGCTGCAGGTGGATTTACCTCTGTCACAGACTGGAAATAAAAAACAAAAGAGATTAAAAAAAAGTTAATAAGATTATGATTAAAAAAAAAGATTATTTAGATAATAATGAAACAATACCTCTTGAAGGGTTGAATCTCTCACTCTTCATCATCATGGCAGGGCTTTAATCTGGTCCAGGGCTTGTTGTTGACAACATCAGTTAGTTTTTTCATGAAGAGCTGAACTTTTTGAAGTGTTGACATGATGAATGTATCATAGCGATGCTCAGCAACTTTAAAGCCTGCGCACATAACAAAGTTCAGACATAGATTTGAGATTTAAAAACTCATACAGCTTGTGTTATTGCTCCGGACCGCTCTGATTACCTTATGAAGTAGTTTTAATACAGCTGCTGTTTACGTTCGGATGAAGTAGTTTTAATAGAGCTCTTCGTTCACGTTCGGATGACAGTTTCCAGCGCGTTCACTGTTGCAGAGAGCTGCGTCACGCAGCTGCTGCAGAATCCTCATGAAACAAAGTCCACACAAGCTGCGTGTGCGCTTGTCTTTTAACAAGAATGCTATAACGTTCACAAACAGGAGACCGCACGAGATGCTAACGGCTAAATGCTGCGCGTGCCACGCGATAATAGCTCCGTGCTGAAACGCGCCCAGGAAATTTTGTTCCGCGGTGCATATATTCCCCTGTTAAGAACGTTTAATGAGTGAAAAAATAACCGAAACGGTACGCAGGTGGACCGAACCGAACGTGGTGTACCGAAACGGTTCGGTACACCCATTACAACCGTTACATGCCTAATATATATATATATATATATATATATATATATATATATATATATATACATATATATATACATATATATATATATATATATATATATATATATATATATATACATATATATA
>JBBPBX010058318.1:0-22142 GCA_038048925.1 Garcialebias charrua
CTCCTGCTCTCACCACTTCCTCAGCTGAGCTCAGACCCATTTGCAGCTGTGCAGTGGGGGAGCGGAGCGGGGAGAGGAGCCAGGCTGCTCATGTTGAATCAGACCGAGACTCCTCTGAAAATGAGAAAATCAGAGTGAGAAAAAAGAACAGAAAAGGCAAACCAAGAACACAGTTATATCCAGATTTGCAGGATTTGATGGACTTCGAATAAATAAATAAAAAGCCAGGCCCCAGAAATAAGAATTACAAATTGGTCAACAGATCAGATAGAAATTTATTGGAAGAATAAAAATGTTCAAAAAGTTCTGGCACTCGTAGACACTGGGGCTGAGGCTACGTTAATTCACGGAAACCCTAACAGTTTAAATAGTCCTGTTGTTCCCCTTTCAGGTCTGGGAGGAAACATGATTTTTGGAAAAAGTATGACTATACCTTTAAAAAATGGATTTTGGGCATGGATGTTTTGGCAGGAATGACACTTCATCTGAAACAGGGGCGTTTTGAGTTTGGGGTGGAGCGACCTTTAACGGAGGTCAGGAGACGGTCCTTGTTTGATGTCGTTGTTGTTGTTGTTGTTGTTGTTTCTGTTGTTGTTGTTGTTGTTGTTGTTGTTAAGCATGAGAACAGAGTGAAAGAAATAGAGAAAGTGATTTAAGAGACTGAGGAAATGTGTTTCTCATCTGTTGTGAGTCTGAAATAAGCTTTGTTCTAAAAATGTGAGTGTGTTTGTTTGTGTAATTTGTCAGCTGGAGTGTTAAAGAGACAGGCAGAGGAGAGCATGAGGAGGTGTGTGCGGCGGAGCTACAGTAGCCCGCTCCCTCTGTCCGGGTGTGTGTGTGAGTAGAAGCGGGGTGTGACAGCCCCTGTCTCATGTGTGTAAAAGGTGTGTGTGGTTGTGAGTGTGTTTGGAAAATGCGCGTGTGTACTGCAGCTCTGAGGAGATGTGTGCAGGATGAGAGTAGAGGAGGCAACATATGAGCCGTGGGCCAAGAAAGGTCGGTTAAAATTTGTTTTGTTTTTTATGTACAGCAGTGTTCGTGCATGTGCATTGCGGAATACCAGTGAACGAGAAAGAGCGTGACGTAGGCGCGCAGGTTCGTGTGTGAAAGTGGGAGTTATGCATGGAATGTTGAGCTGAAAAGTTGGAGAATGAGGAGCAGGGGAGGCTAGAGGAAGAATTAAGAGGGAGTTCAGAAGGAGCTGAGACAAAGCAGCTCTAAAAAAAAAAAGTGTTGGTTTTCATGCTTATTTTAAAAGAAAAGGTTTCCAAGTTTTTATTTCCTCTCTTCGAGTTTAAGGAATGAAACTTTTATCTAAAAAAGATCACTAATTTCTGTCATTCTATCTCAGTCTTTTGCTTTTTTCCTAAGCTTGATGTCGTGGTGTGTCGTTGTCTGTCTGAGGACGCGCAGAGGACGACGACGGAAAGGAAAGCGCCTGAGGATGACCAACTCCTGAGAGAGGCGCCTGCGACTGGTGTCGTCTGCTGGGTTCTTCATCGCTGCTGCAGAGCTGCTGCCTGCCAGCGCACCTGAGGATGGGTGTTCATGCTCATCTGTGATGTGGTGCCTGCCAGCGCACCTGAGGATGGGTGTTCGTGCTCATCTGTGATGTGGTGCCTGCCAGCGCACCTGAGGATGGGTGTTCGTGCTCATCTGTGATGTGTGCTGATGACCACACCTCTGAAAAACGAGACGTGTCCTGATGAGGACGCTCTTTGCCACGAGATGAACAGACAGGACGGCTTCAAATGTCCTGTACATCGGTCCTGCTGGTAACAAGTGTGGACAGAGCGTGGGCAGAGCAGTGGTGTCCGGCGCGTGTAACGTTCCAGTGCAACGACCTTGTGCATCGACCTTTAAGGTGTGCGAGTTGTTCCAGAGGGTGGAGCCACGATCGTGAAGTGCTAGTTTGGGAACATTTTCATTTTTTATTGTTCTTTGAGTTTTTATTTTGTTTTATTTTACCTGAAGTGATAAAAACCTGAAATGATGAAATGAGATTTGTTTTTAAGACTAAATGATTATTAATTAGAGATGACATGCACATGAACAGATATGTGCTATAAACCTGAATAGGTTTTATCTGGACAGTAAAATCGTCCTTGAAAAGTAACTAGGTGCCTTTTTAAAGGATGTATGTGTTGTATGCTTGTGGAAATGGGGACAAAAAGACTTATTGATTGATTAATTGGCAATTCTGCTTTGCAGTCACTCTGGACCCTTTGATGCGCAACAAACGGGCCCATAAGTGCCAAAATTTGTGAAACTTGTGATTGAGTTTGTATGTCTGACTGTCCACTTGAAAGTGTTAAGGGAAGAAGTTTTACAGCTAATAAAGTGAGAATGTGCAGTATCCCTTCTTTACTTTTGTATTTTAGTGCTTTGTTTTGTAGGAAGGATCATATAATTAGATTAGTTGTAACACTGTCTTAGAATGATGATTGAACTTATATTGTGACTGGTAAATGTCCCATGAGGTGACAAGAAAAATTTTCAAAATTAGTCAGAAAAATCATAGGGTGGAATGAAGAGTTTAAGAAGTATTAATGTTTTTCTGACTAAATGTTTATCAATTTTTATGTTAAGAATTAATGCTTAATGCAACACTTGTGAGAAAAAACATTTTAGTTTAGTGTCAAGCATTAAAGCCTTGAAGTGGGGGGTTTTGTGTGGCTTTGCTTCAAGGGCCCGTCCTTCTTCGAAGAACTGGTCTTTGATGGAATGAATGCATATCACCCATCTCACTTCAAGCCTTGCAGTTCTTCTGAAAGGGAGTTAGGCAAATAAATATTCACAGCCAATTTTGTAAGATGTTGATAGAACACAGCTGGCAAACTGACTATTTTATCAAATTTAAGTGTATTCATTAAAACTGACCATATACTTAGTGTCAGGTTGACTTTTTACAGGCAGCTTTTGCTTTGAAGACACTGATTACTGTATGTGGAAGAGGTACGGGCCCTACTCTTTTTCACATATAACTTTGTCTTTATTGGCAAAAGATGCAACAATCTAGTCAAAATAACAAATGTTATCCCTCACCCGTGCCTTGCACCGACTCACACAAAAACATGTTTGTGTTAAGATGAGAGTGAAGTCATTATAGACACGCACGCACACGCACCACGCATACACATTCACACAACTCAAAGGTATAAAATAGGAGGCGCTCGGATGGATTTCTGAGGTCTACCGTGGGTTTGATCAACGCCCGGTGTTTGTTGCATTGATGACATCTCCTGCCGAACGAAGAGGCTTCCTCGTTGGTATCAACGGTGAGGGATTTGATCCTTTACATCAATGCCTTTTGAGTGTGTGTAAAAGCTTGAGGCTTGCTGTTATTCGTGGCGGGGTTTAAATTGATACTCGATCCTAGCAAATAACAGTGTGTGTGTGTTGTTATTGAGCATGTTTATGCTTTGCAGAGTTTTATTGTATCTGTGGCAACTTTTTATTAAAGCATACTGAAGTACACAGTTCTGAGAGTGTGTTTTCATTGTGCCGACCTTTTTCCCGAGTCCTGCACATTATAAAATAAAATATCTTAAGACAATGATATTCGGTAACAAAAAGAAAACTGTAGATGTTCCACTCAAAATTGAAGATGTTGAGATTTGTAGAGTGAGTGAGGTGAAGTTTTTGGGTGTTATCATTGATGACAAACTGACATGGAAACAACACATAAATTCTGTAAGAATAAAAATAGCTAAATCGATTGCAGTACTGTACAAAGTCAGAGACCTATTGAATGATAAAGCTCTGTATTTGTTGTATAACACAATCATTGTTCCACACTTAATCTATTGTATTGATGTTTGGGGGAATGCGTGTAAAACAATCACAAAGCCTATTTTTGTATTACAGAAAAGAGCTGTAAGAATTATCACTAGAAAACATTACTGTCATCCATCAAGTACATTATTTTATCAACTGAAGTTATTGAAGTTCCATGATTTGGTAGACTATAATATTTTATCAGTTATGTATAGGGCTCAAAATAATGCATTACCTTTAAATATCCAAATGCATTTTGTTAAATATCCAAAGCTTGTTTCCAGTGAGAGTTGGACTCCGCCAAGGTTGCCCTTTGTCACCGATTCTGTTCATAACTTTTATGGACAGAATTTCTAGGCGCAGCCAAGGTGTTGAGAGGATCCGTTTTGGTGGCCTTAGAATTGCTTCTCTGTTTTTTGCAGATGATGTGGTCCTATTGGCTTCATCAGATCGTGATCTACAGCTTTCGCTGGAGCGGTTTGCAGCCGAGTGTGATGCGGCCGGGATGAGGATCAGTTCCTCCAAATCCGAGGCCATGGTCTTGAGCCGGAAAAGGGTAGCATGCCCTCTCCGGGTCGGGGAGGAGGTCCTGCCCCAAGTGGAGGAGTTTAAGTATCTCGGGGTCTTGTTCACGAATGAGGGAAAACTGGAGCGTGAGATCGATAGGCGGATAGGTGCAGCGTCCGCAGTGAAGCGGGCGCTGTACCGGTCTGTCGTGGTGAAGAGAGAGCTGAGTCGAAAGGCAAAGCTCTCAATTTACCGATCGATCTACGTTCCCACCCTCATCTATGGTCATGAGCTTTGGGTTGTGACCGAAAGAACGAGATCTCGGATACAAGCGGCTGAAATGAGTTTTCTCCGCAGGGTGTCTGGACTCTCCCTTAGAGATAGGGTGAGAAGCTCAGTCATCCGGGAGGGACTCGGAGTAGAGCCGCTGCTTCTCCACATCGAGAGGAGCCAGTTGAGGTGGCTCGGGCATCTGGTTAGGATGCCTCCTGGACGCCTCCCTGGTGAGGTGTTCCGGGCATGTCCCACCGGGAGGAGACCCAGAGGAAGACCCAGGACACGCTGGAGGGACTATGTTTCTCGGCTGGCCTGGGAACGCCTTGGGATTCCCCCAGAGGAGCTGCTCCAAGTGGCTGGGGAGAGGGAAGTCTGGGCCTCCCTACTTAGGCTGCTACCCCCGCGACCCGACCCCGGATAAGCGGACGAAAATGGATGGATGGATGGATGGATGGATTTTGTTAAAAGACAAAGTTGATATAATCTTAAGGGGACAGAGATGTTTGTAAAACCACAGTTCAGAACCAGTTTGAACTGAAGGGACGTTCTACCTCAATCCAGGGAATTAGATTATGGAATGGCTTGGAGAATGTTAGCCTGGTTGTAACCAGACCCTGTCCTTCACTTCGCTTCAGACAAGGGTCTGGCATCTCTGCCATAGACAACGATTTCTCCTGGAGATTTTTGAATGGACCAATCAGAGAACAGGAGGCAGAGTTTTGTTAGTTTAGTCTGGTGAGGTCCAGGCTATTCAGATAAATTGCTCAGAAACCACTCGGTGGATATTTTTTCTGCCACCAGTGTGTAATTATATGTCTTTAATTTACTGACTGTTGGCCTAGATGAAACATTTGAGATAAAATTCGATTTTTTATCATTTATTTTCGTAGCGCACCCGAGGCTGTTTGGAAAATATCAAACCGAAACTATTTAATATCCAGCAGATTTGACCATTTCGTGAATTGATTTAGGAACTGTTAAGCTCAGGAACACTTCTGATATAACGTCAGCGGTGAAATATATTTTTTCTCAGCAGAGAAATAATAGTTTTTTACCTTGTTTTGATGAAAATTCGTTCGTGGCGGCAGCCATTTTGAATGACGACGTCAGTCGACATCGTTCAAAACTCCGCCTTCTGCTCTCTGATTGCTCAGGAACACTTCTGATATAACGTCAGCTATGAAATATATTTTTTCTCAGCAGAGAAATAATAGTTTTTTACCTTGTTTTATTGAAAATTCCTTCGTGGCAGCAGCCATTTTGAATGACGACGTCAGTCGACGTCGTTCAAAACTCCGCCTTCTGCTCTCTGATTGGTCCGGTCAAAAATCGGCCGGAGAAATCCTTGCCTATGGGAGGAATCCCAGACTGTGCAGTGAAGGGAAATGAGAATTGAGCGGAGCTGTGCAGGAAGGCGAGGGCCAGGCTAGGAGAATGTAGTTAAAAATGCCAAGTCAATGTTTACATTTAAGAAAATGATCAAAACAAATGTGTTAAAAAATATATATGAAATAGCGTAATGTGTATTGTATTAGTTAGAAAATTAGAAAGAGTTAGTCATTTTGTACTGTTGGTTGAAGATTATTATTGTTTAATCTGATTGTTGGAAAAAGTTGGTTGAAGATTATTATTGTTTACATGGTTGATTATTATTGTTTAATCTGATTGTTGGAAGTAAGGGGCAGATATAATAAGATTTATTCTTCTTTCTGCTACCTTTCATTTTTTTATATTTTGTACATTATCATTTATGAGATTGTCTTGTATTGTTTCTTTTGTAAAAAAATGAACAAATTTAATAATTTTAATTTAATTGGCAGCACGGTGGCACAACTGGTAGAGCTGCTGCCTCTCAGCGAGCAGGTCCCCGGTTCAAATCCCGGTCCGGGGCCTTTCTGGGCAGAGTTTGCATGTTCTCTCCGTGCATGCGTGGGTTTTCTCCGGGTGCTCCGGTTTCCTCCCACAGTCCAAAAACATGTATGTTAGGCTGATTGGTAACTCTAAATTGACCCTGGGTGTGAGTGAGACAGGTCCATCTTGTATATGAGTCCCCGTGGCTCAACGAGGCTAGCCTGTATAAAATAAAGGTTGAATGAATGAAAAAATAAACATAAACATAAACTTCACTGACCTACAGAACCCAACTGACCTACATAACCTCACTGACCTACCGAACTTCACTGACCTACAGAACCTCACAGCCATACAGAACTTCAATGACCGACAGAACTTCACTGACCTACAGAACATCACTGACCTACAGAACATCACTGACCTACAGAACTTCACTGACCTACAGAACCTCACTGACCTACAGAACCTCACTGACCTACAGAACCTCACCGACCTACAGAACCTCACCGACCTACACAATCTCACTGACCTACAGAACTTCAATAGCCGTGTTTCCATCAAGGTTTCTAGGTGCGCATTTTGAAGTATCGCAGCAGAAAAGCTTAATGGAAACGGCAAAATACGAAGTTACTTTCTGAAATTCGCCAAAAAGTTTATACGCTCGCTTGAGGTGGTTTTTGGGAGCTGCGAAACCGAGCAGCTGCGCAAAACGACAGATGGAAACACATTTGCCGACTCGTGCTGCCGTAGCGCACATTCACGTCACGTGACTGATCAGCTGTTTCCGCTCCGAACAACATGTAACTCGCTAAAACTAGTTGGCATGACAGAATAAATACAACTCGCCCGACAGCAGCACGTACCTGAAATATTCTCCCCATTTTGACGAGATGTGTGACCGGGTTCTGTTTTCAACCGCTACTTCCTGTTTACTCTCTGGTCTACTGTAGACATGCGCAGTGCTGACGTCTGACGTAATGACGCTGACGTCTGACGTAATGACGCTGTGCGCGGCTTGGAAAAAGCGCTTCAAGCCAGTAGATGGAAACACTTATGCTCTGCATTAATTTGTATTTACATATTTGCGAGGTAGCTCAAAATTCGAAATGAAAATGGATGGAAACAGGGCTAATGACCGACAGAACTTCACTGACCTACAGAACTTCAATGACCTACATAACTTCACTGACCTACAGAACTTCAATGACCTACAGAACCCCACAGCCATACAGAACTTCAATGACCGACAGAACTTCACTGACCTACAGAACCTCACTGACCTACAGAACCTTACTGACCTACAGAACATCACTGACCTACAGAACATCACTGACCTACAGAACTTCACTGACCTACAGACCCTCACTGACCTACAGAACCTTACTGACCTACAGAACATCACTGATCTACAGAACTTCAATGACCGACAGAACTTCACTGACCTACAGAACTTCAATGACCTACAGAACTTCACTGACCTACAGAACTTCAATGACCTACAGAACCCCACTGACCTACAGAACCTCACAGCCATACAGAACTTCAATGACCGACAGAACTTCACTGACCTACAGAACCTCACTGACCTACAGAACCTTACTGACCTACAGAACCTCACTGACCTACAGAACCTCACTGACCTACAGAACATCACTGACCTACAGAACCTCACTGACCTACAGAACCTCACTGACCTACAGAACTTCACTGACCTACAGAACTTCACTGACCTACAGAACCTCACTGACCTACAGAACCTCACTGACCTACAGAACTTCACTGACCTACAGAACATCACTGACCTACAGAACATCACTGACCTACAGAACCTCACTGACCTACAGAACTTCACTGACCTACAGAACTTCACTGACCTACAGAACCTCACTGACCTACAGAACTTCACTGACCTACAGAACATCACTGACCTACAGAACTTCACTGACCTACAGAACTTCACTGACCTACAGAACATCACTGACCTACAGAACCTCACTGACCTACAGAACTTCACTGACCTACAGAACCTCACTGACCTACAGAACTTCACTGACCTACAGAACTTCACTGACCTACAGAACCTCACTGACCTACAGAACCTCACTGACCTACAGAACCTCACTGACCTACAGAACCTCACTGACCTACAAACCTCACTGACCTACAGAACCTCACTGACCTACAGAACCTCACTGACCTACAGAACCTCACTGACCTACAGAACCTCACTGACCTACAGAACCTCACTGACCTACAGAACCTCACTGACCTACAGAACCTCACTGACCTACAGAACCTCACTGACCTACAGAACCTCACTGACCTACAGAACCTCACTGACCTACAGAACCTCACTGACCTACAGAACCTCACTGACCTACAGAACCTCACTGACCTACAGAACCTCACTGACCTACAGAACCTCACTGACCTACAGAACCTCACTGACCTACAGAACCTCACTGACCTACAGAACCTCACTGACCTACAGAACCTCACTGACCTACAGAACCTCACTGACCTACAGAACCTCACTGACCTACAGAACCTCACTGACCTACAGAACCTCACTGACCTACAGAACCTCACTGACCTACAGAACCTCACTGACCTACAGAACCTCACTGACCTACAGAACCTCACTGACCTACAGAACCTCACTGACCTACAGAACCTCACTGACCTACAGAACCTCACTGACCTACAGAACCTCACTGACCTACAGAACCTCACTGACCTACAGAACCTCACTGACCTACAGAACCTCACTGACCTACAGAACCTCACTGACCTACAGAACCTCACTGACCTACAGAACTTCACTGACCTACAGAACCTCACTGACCTACAGAACCTCACTGACCTACAGAACCTCACTGACCTACAGAACCTCACTGACCTACAGAACATCACTGACCTACAGAACCTCACTGACCTACAGAACCTCACTGACCTACAGAACATCACTGACCTACAGAACCTCACTGACCTACAGAACCTCACTGACCTACAGAACCTCACTGACCTACAGAACTTCACTGACCTACAGAACCTCACTGACCTACAGAACATCACTGACCTACAGAACCTCACTGACCTACAGAACCTCACTGACCTACAGAACCTCACTGACCTACAGAACTCACTGACCTACAGAACCTCACTGACCTACAGAACTTCACTGACCTACAGAACTTCACTGACCTACAGAACCTCACTGACCTACAGAACCTCACTGACCTACAGAACCTCACTGACCTACAGAACCTCACTGACCTACAGAACCTCACTGACCTACAGAACCTCACTGACCTACAGAACCTCACTGACCTACAGAACCTCACTGACCTACAGAACCTCACTGACCTACAGAACCTCACTGACCTACAGAACCTCACTGACCTACAGAACCTCACTGACCTACAGAACCTCACTGACCTACAGAACCTCACTGACCTACAGAACCTCACTGACCTACAGAACCTCACTGACCTACAGAACCTCACTGACCTACAGAACCTCACTGACCTACAGAACCTCACTGACCTACAGAACCTCACTGACCTACAGAACCTCACTGACCTACAGAACCTCACTGACCTACAGAACCTCACTGACCTACAGAACCTCACTGACCTACAGAACCTCACTGACCTACAGAACCTCACTGACCTACAGAACCTCACTGACCTACAGAACCTCACTGACCTACAGAACCTCACTGACCTACAGAACCTCACTGACCTACAGAACCTCACTGACCTACAGAACCTCACTGACCTACAGAACCTCACTGACCTACAGAACCTCACTGACCTACAGAACCTCACTGACCTACAGAACCTCACTGACCTACAGAACCTCACTGACCTACAGAACCTCACTGACCTACAGAACCTCACTGACCTACAGAACCTCACTGACCTACAGAACCTCACTGACCTACAGAACCTCACTGACCTACAGAACCTCACTGACCTACAGAACCTCACTGACCTACAGAACCTCACTGACCTACAGAACCTCACTGACCTACAGAACCTCACTGACCTACAGAACCTCACTGACCTACAGAACCTCACTGACCTACAGAACCTCACTGACCTACAGAACCTCACTGACCTACAGAACCTCACTGACCTACAGAACCTCACTGACCTACAGAACCTCACTGACCTACAGAACCTCACTGACCTACAGAACCTCACTGACCTACAGAACCTCACTGACCTACAGAACCTCACTGACCTACAGAACCTCACTGACCTACAGAACCTCACTGACCTACAGAACCTCACTGACCTACAGAACCTCACTGACCTACAGAACCTCACTGACCTACAGAACCTCACTGACCTACAGAACCTCACTGACCTACAGAACCTCACTGACCTACAGAACCTTCACTGACCTACAGAACCTCACTGACCTACAGAACCTCACTGACCTACAGAACCTCACTGACCTACAGAACCTCACTGACCTACAGAACCTCACTGACCTACAGAACCTCACTGACCTACAGAACCTCACTGACCTACAGAACCTCACTGACCTACAGAACCTCACTGACCTACAGAACCTCACTGACCTACAGAACCTCACTGACCTACAGAACTTCACTGACCTACAGAACCTCACTGACCTACAGAACCTCACTGACCTACAGAACCTCACTGACCTACAGAACTTCACTGACCTACAGAACCTCACTGACCTACAGAACCTCACTGACCTACATAACCTCTCTGACCTACAGAACCTCACTGACCTACAGAACTTCACTGACCTACAGAACCTCAATGACCTACAGAACCTCACTGACCTACAGAACCTCACTGACCTACAGAACCTCACTGACCTACAGAACATCTCAGACCTACAGATCCTCACTGACCTACAGAACTTCACTGACCTACAGAACTTCACTGACCTACAGAACCTCACTGACCTACAGAACCTTACTGACCTACAGTATCTCACTGACCTACAGAACCTCACTGACCTACAGAAACTCACTGACCTACAGAACATCACTGACCTACAGAACCTCACTGACCTACAGAACTTCACTGACCTACGTACATCACTGACCTACAGAACCTCACTTACCTACAGAACCTCACTGACCTACATAACTTCACTGACCGACGTACATCACTGACCTACAGAACCTCACTGACCTACAGAACCTCACTGACCTACAGAACCTCACTGACCTACAGAACCTCACTGACCTACAGAACCTCACTGACCTACAGAACCTCACTGACCTACAGAACCTCACTGACCTACAGAACCTCACTGACCTACAGAACCTCACTGACCTACAGAACCTCACTGACCTACAGAACCTCACTGACCTACAGAACCTCACTGACCTACAGAACCTCACTGACCTACAGAACCTCACTGACCTACAGAACCTCACTGACCTACAGAACCTCACTGACCTACAGAACCTCACTGACCTACAGAACCTCACTGACCTACAGAACCTCACTGACCTACAGAACCTCACTGACCTACAGAACCTCACTGACCTACAGAACCTCACTGACCTACAGAACCTCACTGACCTACAGAACCTCACTGACCTACAGAACCTCACTGACCTACAGAACCTCACTGACCTACAGAACCTCACTGACCTACAGAACCTCACTGACCTACAGAACCTCACTGACCTACAGAACCTCACTGACCTACAGAACCTCACTGACCTACAGAACCTCACTGACCTACAGAACCTCACTGACCTACAGAACCTCACTGACCTACAGAACCTCACTGACCTACAGAACCTCACTGACCTACAGAACCTCACTGACCTACAGAACCTCACTGACCTACAGAACCTCACTGACCTACAGAACCTCACTGACCTACAGAACTTCACTGACCTACAGAACCTCACTGACCTACAGAACCTCACTGACCTACAGAACCTCACTGACCTACAGAACTTCACTGACCTACAGAACCTCACTGACCTACAGAACCTCACTGACCTACAGAACCTCACTGACCTACAGAACCTCACTGACCTACAGAACCTCACTGACCTACAGAACCTCACTGACCTACAGAACCTCACTGACCTACAGAACCTCACTGACCTACAGAACCTCACTGACCTACAGAACCTCACTGACCTACAGAACCTCACTGACCTACAGAACCTCACTGACCTACAGAACCTCACTGACCTACAGAACCTCACTGACCTACAGAACCTCACTGACCTACAGAACCTCACTGACCTACAGAACCTCACTGACCTACAGAACCTCACTGACCTACAGAACCTCACTGACCTACAGAACCTCACTGACCTACAGAACCTCACTGACCTACAGAACCTCACTGACCTACAGAACCTCACTGACCTACAGAACCTCACTGACCTACAGAACCTCACTGACCTACAGAACCTCACTGACCTACAGAACCTCACTGACCTACAGAACCTCACTGACCTACAGAACCTCACTGACCTACAGAACCTCACTGACCTACAGAACCTCACTGACCTACAGAACCTCACTGACCTACAGAACCTCACTGACCTACAGAACCTCACTGACCTACAGAACTTCACTGACCTACAGAACCTCACTGACCTACAGAACCTCACTGACCTACAGAACCTCACTGACCTACAGAACCTCACTGACCTACAGAACCTCACTGACCTACAGAACCTCACTGACCTACAGAACCTCACTGACCTACAGAACCTCACTGACCTACAGAACCTCACTGACCTACAGAACCTCACTGACCTACAGAACCTCACTGACCTACAGAACCTCACTGACCTACAGAACCTCACTGACCTACAGAACCTCACTGACCTACAGAACCTCACTGACCTACAGAACCTCACTGACCTACAGAACCTCACTGACCTACAGAACCTCACTGACCTACAGAACCTCACTGACCTACAGAACCTCACTGACCTACAGAACCTCACTGACCTACAGAACCTCACTGACCTACAGAACCTCACTGACCTACAGAACCTCACTGACCTACAGAACCTCACTGACCTACAGAACCTCACTGACCTACAGAACCTCACTGACCTACAGAACCTCACTGACCTACAGAACCTCACTGACCTACAGAACCTCACTGACCTACAGAACCTCACTGACCTACAGAACCTCACTGACCTACAGAACCTCACTGACCTACAGAACCTCACTGACCTACAGAACCTCACTGACCTACAGAACCTCACTGACCTACAGAACCTCACTGACCTACAGAACCTCACTGACCTACAGAACCTCACTGACCTACAGAACCTCACTGACCTACAGAACCTCACTGACCTACAGAACCTCACTGACCTACAGAACCTCACTGACCTACAGAACCTCACTGACCTACAGAACCTCACTGACCTACAGAACCTCACTGACCTACAGAACCTCACTGACCTACAGAACCTCACTGACCTACAGAACCTCACTGACCTACAGAACCTCACTGACCTACAGAACCTCACTGACCTACAGAACCTCACTGACCTACAGAACCTCACTGACCTACAGAACCTCACTGACCTACAGAACCTCACTGACCTACAGAACCTCACTGACCTACAGAACCTCACTGACCTACAGAACCTCACTGACCTACAGAACCTCACTGACCTACAGAACCTCACTGACCTACAGAACCTCACTGACCTACAGAACCTCACTGACCTACAGAACCTCACTGACCTACAGAACCTCACTGACCTACAGAACCTCACTGACCTACAGAACCTCACTGACCTACAGAACCTCACTGACCTACAGAACCTCACTGACCTACAGAACCTCACTGACCTACAGAACCTCACTGACCTACAGAACCTCACTGACCTACAGAACCTCACTGACCTACAGAACCTCACTGACCTACAGAACCTCACTGACCTACAGAACCTCACTGACCTACAGAACCTCACTGACCTACAGAACCTCACTGACCTACAGAACCTCACTGACCTACAGAACCTCATTGACCTACAGAACCTCACTGACCTACAGAACCTCACTGACCTACAGAACCTCACTGACCTACAGAACCTCACTGACCTTCAGAACCTCACTGACCTACAAAACCTCACTGACCTACAGAACCTCACTGACCTACAGAACCTCACTGACCTACAGAACCTCACTGACCTACAGAACCTCACTGACCTACAGAACCTCACTGACCTACAGAACCTCACTGACCTACAGAACCTCACTGACCTACAGAACCTCACTGACCTACAGAACCTCACTGACCTACAGAACCTCACTGACCTACAGAACCTCACTGACCTACAGAACCTCACTGACCTACAGAACTTCACTGACCTACAGAACCTCACTGACCTACAGAACTTCACTGACCTACAGAACTTCACTGACCTACAGAACCTCACTGACCTACAGAACCTCACTGACCTACAGAACCTCACTGACCTACAGAACCTCACTGACCTACAGAACCTCACTGACCTACAGAACCTCACTGACCTACAGAACCTCACTGACCTACAGAACCTCACTGACCTACAGAACCTCACTGACCTACAGAACCTCACTGACCTACAGAACCTCACTGACCTACAGAACCTCACTGACCTACAGAACCTCACTGACCTACAGAACTTCACTGACCTACAGAACTTCACTGACCTACAGAACCTCACTGACCTACAGAACCTCACTGACCTACAGAACCTCACTGACCTACAGAACCTCACTGACCTACAGAAACTCACTGACCTACAGAACATCACTGACCTACAGAACCTCACTGACCTACAGAACTTCACTGACCTACGTACATCACTGACCTACAGAACCTCACTTACCTACAGAACCTCACTGACCTACATAACTTCACTGACCGACGTACATCACTGACCTACAGAACCTCACTGACCTACAGAACCTCACTGACCTACAGAACCTCACTGACCTACAGAACCTCACTGACCTACAGAATCTCACTGACCTACAGAACTTCACTGACCTACAGAACTTCACTGACCTACAGAACCTCACTGACCTACAGAGCCTCACTGACCTACAGTACCTCACTGACCTACAGAACCTCACTGACCTACAGAACCTCACTGACCTACAGAACCTCACTGACCTACAGAACCTCACTGACCTACAGAACCTCACTGACCTACAGAACCTCACTGACCTACAGAACCTCACTGACCTAAAACTTACTGACCTACAGAACCTCACTGACCTACAGAACCTCACTGACCTACAGAACCTCACTGACATAAAGAACTTTACTGACCTACAGAACTTCACTGACCTACAGAACCTCACTGACCTACAGAACCTCATTGACCTACAGAACCTCACTGACCTACAGAACCTCACTGACCTACAGAACCTCACTGACCTACAGAACCTCACTGACCTACAGAACCTCACTGACCTACAGAACCTCATTGACCTACAGAACCTCACTGACCTACAGAACTTCACTGACCTACAGAACCTCATTGACCTACAGAACCTCATTGACCTAGAGAACTTCACTGACCTACAGAACCTCATTGACCTACAGAACCTCACTGACCTACAGAACCTCACTGACCTTCAGAACCTCACTGACCTACAAAACCTCACTGACCTTCAGAACCTCACTGACCTACAAAACCTCACTGACCTACAGAACCTCACTGACCTACAAAACCTCACTGACCTACAGAACCTCACTGACCTAAAGAACTTCACTGACCGACGTACATCACTGACCTACAGAACCTCACTGACCTACAGAACCTCACTGACCTACAGAACCTCACTGACCTACAGAATCTCACTGACCTACAGAACTCACTGACCTACAGAACTTCACTGACCTACAGAACCTCACTGACCTACAGAACCTCACTGACCTACAGAACCTCACTGACCTACAGAACCTCACTGACCTACAGAACCTCACTGACCTACAGAACCTCACTGACCTACAGAACCTCACTGACCTACAGAACCTCACTGACCTACAGAACCTCACTGACCTACAGAACCTCACTGACCTACAGAACTTCACTGACCTACAGAACCTCACTGACCTACAGAACCTCACTGACCTACAGAACCTCACTGACATACAGAACTTTACTGACCTACAGAACTTCACTGACCTACAGAACCTCACTGACCTACAGAACCTCACTGACCTACAGAACCTCACTGACCTACAGAACCTCACTGACCTACAGAACCTCACTGACCTACAGAACCTCACTGACCTACAGAACCTCACTGACCTACAGAACCTCATTGACCTACAGAACCTCACTGACCTACAGAACTTCACTGACCTACAGAACCTCATTGACCTACAGAACCTCATTGACCTAGAGAACTTCACTGACCTACAGAACCTCATTGACCTACAGAACCTCACTGACCTACAGAACCTCACTGACCTTCAGAACCTCACTGACCTACAAAACCTCACTGACCTTCAGAACCTCACTGACCTACAAAACCTCACTGACCTACAGAACCTCACTGACCTACAAAACCTCACTGACCTACAGAACCTCACTGACCTAAAGAACTTCACTGACCTAAAGAACTTCACTGACCTACAGAACTTCATTGACCTACAGAATCTCACTGACCTACAGAACCTCACTGACCTATAGTACCTCACTGACCTACAGAACCTCACTGACCTACAGAACCTCACTGACCTACAGTACCTCACTGACCTACAGAACCTCACTGAGCTAGAGAACCTTACGGACCTACAGAACCTTACTGACCTACAGAACTTCACTGACCTACAGAACCTTACTGACCTACAGAACTTCACTGACCTACAGAACCTCACTGACCTACAGTACCTCACTGACCTACAGAACTTCACTGACCTACAGAACCTCACTGACCTACAGTACCTCACTGACCTACAGAACTTCACTGACCTACAGAACTTCACTGACCTACATAACCTCACTGACCTACAGTACCTCACTGACCTACAGAACTTCACTGACCTACAGAACTTCACTGACCTACATAACCTCACTGATCTACAGTACCTCACTGACCTACAGAACTTCACTGACCTACAGAACCTCACTGACCCACAGAACTTCACTGACTTTCAGAACTTCACTGACCTACATAACCTCACTGACCTACAGTACCTCACTGACCTACAGAACTTCACTGACCTACAGAACCTCACTGACCTACAGTACCTCACTGACCTACATAACTTCACTGACCTACAGAACCTCACTGACCTACAGAACCTCACTGACCTACAGAACCTCTCTGACCTACAGAACCTCACTGACCTACAGAACTTCACTGACCTACTGAACTTCACTGACCTACGGAACCTCACTGACCTACAGAGCCTTACTGACCTACAGTACCTCACTGACCTACAGAACCTCACTGACGTACAGAACCTCACTGACCTACAGAACCTCACTGATCTACAGAACCTCTCTGACCTACAGAACCTTACTGACCTACAGAACATCACTGACCTACAGAACCTCACTGACCTACAGAACCTCACTGATCTACAGAACCTCTCTGACCTACAGAACCTTACTGACCTACAGAACATCACTGACCTACAGAACCTCACTGACCTACAGAACCTCACTGACCTACAGAACCTCACTGACCTACAGAACCTCACTGACCTACAGAACCTCACTGACCTACAGAACCTCACTGACCTACAGAACCTCACTGACCTACAGAACCTCACTGACCTACAGAACCTCACTGACCTACAGAACCTCACTGACCTACAGAACCTCACTGACCTACAGAACCTCACTGACCTACAGAACCTCACTGACCTACAGAACCTCACTGACCTACAGAACCTCACTGACCTACAGAACCTCACTGACCTACAGAACCTCACTGACCTACAGAACCTCACTGACCTACAGAACCTCACTGACCTACAGAACCTCACTGACCTACAGAATCTCACTGACCTACAGAACCTCACTGACCTACAGAACCTCACTGACCTACAGAACCTCACTGACCTACAGAACCTCACTGACCTACAGAACCTCACTGACCTACAGAACCTCACTGACCTACAGAACCTCACTGACCTACAGAACCTCACTGACCTACAGAACCTCACTGACCTACAGAACCTCACTGACCTACAGAACCTCACTGACCTACAGAACCTCACTGACCTAAAAAACTTTACTGACCTACAGAACCTCACTGACCTACAGAACCTCACTGACCTACAGAACCTCACTGACATAAAGAACCTCACTGACCTACAGAACTTCACTGACCTACAGAACCTCACTGACCTACAGAACCTCATTGACCTACAGAACCTCACTGACCTACAGAACCTCACTGACCTACAGAACCTCATTGACCTACAGAACCTCACTGACCTACAGAACCTCACTGACCTACAGAACCTCATTGACCTACAGAACCTCACTGACCTACAGAACTTCACTGACCTACAGAACCTCATTGACCTACAGAACCTCATTGACCTAGAGAACTTCACTGACCTACAGAACCTCATTGACCTACAGAACCTCACTGACCTACAGAACCTCACTGACCTTCAGAACCTCACTGACCTACAAAACCTCACTGACCTTCAGAACCTCACTGACCTACAAAACCTCACTGACCTACAGAACCTCACTGACCTACAAAACCTCACTGACCTACAGAACCTCACTGACCTAAAGAACTTCACTGACCTAAAGAACTTCACTGACCTACAGAACTTCATTGACCTACAGAATCTCACTGACCTACAGAACCTCACTGACCTATAGTACCTCACTGACCTACAGAACCTCACTGACCTACAGAACCTCACTGACCTACAGTACCTCACTGACCTACAGAACCTCACTGAGCTAGAGAACCTTACAGACCTACAGAACCTTACTGACCTACAGAACTTCACTGACCTACAGAACCTTACTGACCTACAGAACTTCACTGACCTACAGAACCTCACTGACCTACAGTACCTCACTGACCTACAGAACTTCACTGACCTACAGAACCTCACTGACCTACAGTACCTCACTGACCTACAGAACTTCACTGACCTACAGAACTTCACTGACCTACATAACCTCACTGACCTACAGTACCTCACTGACCTACAGAACTTCACTGACCTACAGAACTTCACTGACCTACATAACCTCACTGATCTACAGTACCTCACTGACCTACAGAACTTCACTGACCTACAGAACCTCACTGACCCACAGAACTTCACTGACTTTCAGAACTTCACTGACCTACATAACCTCACTGACCTACAGTACCTCACTGACCTACAGAACTTCACTGACCTACAGAACCTCACTGACCTACAGTACCTCACTGACCTACATAACTTCACTGACCTACAGAACCTCACTGACCTACAGAACCTCACTGACCTACAGAACCTCTCTGACCTACAGAACCTCACTGACCTACAGAACTTCACTGACCTACTGAACTTCACTGACCTACGGAACCTCACTGACCTACAGAGCCTTACTGACCTACAGTACCTCACTGACCTACAGAACCTCACTGACGTACAGAACCTCACTGACCTACAGAACCTCACTGATCTACAGAACCTCTCTGACCTACAGAACCTTACTGACCTACAGAACATCACTGACCTACAGAACCTCACTGACCTACAGAACCTCACTGATCTACAGAACCTCTCTGACCTACAGAACCTTACTGACCTACAGAACATCACTGACCTACAGAACCTCACTGACCTACAGAACCTCACTGACCTACAGAACCTCACTGACCTACAGAACATCACTGACCTACAGAACCTCACTGACCTACAGAACCTCACTGACCTACAGAACCTCACTGACCTACAGAACCTCACTGACCTACAGAACCTCACTGACCTACAGAACCTCACTGACCTACAGAACCTCACTGACCTACAGAATGTCACTGACCTACATAACCTCACTGACCTACAGAACCTCACTGACCTACAGAACCTCACTGACGTACAGAACCTCACTGACCTACAGAACCTCTCTGACCTACAGAACATCACTGACCTACAGAACCTCACTGACCTACATAACCTCACTGACCTACAGTACCTCACTGACCTACAGAACCTCCCTGACCTACAGAATGTCACTGACCTACGTACCTTACTGACCTACAGAACCTTACTGACCTACAGAACCTTACTGACCTACAGAACTTCACTGACCTACAGAACCTCACTGACCTACAGAACCTTACTGACCTACAGAACTTCACTGACCAACAGAACCTCACTGACCTACATAACTTCACTGACCTACAGAACTTCACTGACCTACAGAACTTCACTGACCTACAGAACTTCACTGACCTACAGAACCTCACTGACCTACAGAACCTTACTGACCTACAGTATCTCACTGACCTACAGAACCTCACTGACCTACAGAAACTCACTGACCTACAGAACCTCACTGACCTACAGAACCTCTCAGACCTACAGATCCTCACTGACCTACAGAACTTCACTGACCTACAGAACTTCACTGACCTACAGAACCTCACTGACCTACAGAACCTTACTGACCTACAGTATCTCACTGACCTACAGAACCTCACTGACCTACAGAAACTCACTGACCTACAGAACATCACTGACCTACAGAACCTCACTGACCTACAGAACTTCACTGACCTACGTACATCACTGACCTACAGAACCTCACTTACCTACAGAACCTCACTGACCTACATAACTTCACTGACCGACGTACATCACTGACCTACAGAACCTCACTGACCTACAGAACCTCACTGACCTACAGAACCTCACTGACCTACAGAATCTCACTGACCTACAGAACTTCACTGACCTACAGAACTTCACTGACCTACAGAACCTCACTGACCTACAGAACCTCACTGACCTACAGAACCTCACTGACCTACAGAACCTCACTGACCTACAGAACCTCACTGACCTACAGAACCTCACTGACCTACAGAACCTCACTGACCTACAGAACCTCACTGACCTACAGAACCTCACTAGTCACTGACCTACAGAACCTCACTGACCTACAGAACCTCACTGACCTACAGAACCTCACTGACCTACAGAACCTCACTGACCTACAGAACCTCACTGACCTACAGAACCTCACTGACCTACAGAACCTCACTGACCTAAAAAACTTTACTGACCTACAGAACCTCACTGACCTACAGAACCTCACTGACCTACAGAACCTCACTGACATAAAGAACTTTACTGACCTACAGAACGTCACTGACCTACGTACCTCACTGACCTACAGAACCTCACTGACCTACAGAACCTTACGGACCTACAGAACCTTACGGACCTACAGAACTTCACTGACCTACAGAACCTTACTGACCTACAGAACTTCAATGACCTACAGAACCTCACTGACCTACAGTACCTCACTGACCTACATAACTTCACTGACCTACAGAACCTCACTGACCTACAGAACCTCACTGACCTTCAGAACCTCACTGACCTACAAAACCTCACTGACCTACAGAACCTCACTGACCTACAGAACCTCACTGACCTAAAAAACTTTACTGACCTACAGAACCTCACTGACCTACAGAACCTCACTGACCTACAGAACCTCACTGATATAAAGAACTTTACTGACC
>JBBPBX010058319.1:0-22141 GCA_038048925.1 Garcialebias charrua
ATACACCAGCCTCTTTTCTTCTTTTGCACATCCCTGCTGCATTGTACTGCAGATATTACTTAATGTTTAGAACGATTTGATGGTTCCAGATGCAAAAGAACAATAGTCTGATTCAACAACAAGTCTGTTTCTGAACAGAAGATTCTTGTGTTGGTGGAGCAGAGAGGTGTGTGTGCTGTCTGCCAGTGATGGACGGCCCCTCATCAGACACAGGAGGCTGTTCTTCAGCTTCCTTCAGGACTGCAACACTAACGGAGTCCCAGCGCTGAGCGTCGTGCACTGAAACTGAAACAAAGGTCACAGTCCTGCCCTCAAACGCTGCAGCTTCCCATCGTTTGTTTGGCTGTGTCATCGTTCCTCACCCCGACGTTGTGCCTGCAAAACTAAGATCGCTGCATATTTCTGCACAAACCAGAAAATCCAGATTCTCGAACCATGCATGTGTAAGATGTTTGCCATGCAGTAACTTCCTGTTGTTACATCCTGTTCTGGAGTTTCTTACACTTGCTGCTCTTGTGCTGCACACTGAGCCAGTCCTTTCTCTGGGTGGGGATTTTACACTTCATTTGTTTTTTACAGAAATATTTAGTGTTTTCTCTGCCGTACACAATAAGTTGGTATAAATTAAAAACAAGGCAACAGCTCAACTACAACTCGTACAGCTGATGATCATTTATAAATTATGTGTACTTCAATAAGGTGTTTGCATTCTGTTCATCTTTTCCAGCTGTTTCGACGCGTGGCAGCTGCTCTGCCAGGGATGGAGAGCATGCAAGAGACGAGCAAAGAAGGGAGTATCCTTTACACTGTGATTGTATAAAAAGCTCATTCATTGATGTCAAATGAACAACCAAACCTGTTTACATTCACAGCATTGTATCAGTTACTTCTTTGTCTCTCTCTAACTGAGCAGACAGGAAGAATCTGCATGCTGTCAGCCACCTGCCTAATTAATTGTGTTTGCAGTAAACTTTTTGGCTAGCTGGCAGGTTCAGCTTGGCTCAGTCTGCAGACAGCGGCAGGTTTGCTCATTTGACCCACTGTAACACGACATCACTTCTGAGTTAGATTCATTTCTTATTTTTTAACCAAACGCTCCGGACTTCTGATGCAACGTCTGTTTGTTGGACGCTGCAGCAAAACTAAACCGGCACCAGCTGTTTCTGTCCCAGAAAATAAAAGTGGCAGCATGTTTAGTTTTTAACCACAGAAACAGCAGGTTTTATCTTGTTAGTACTGTATATGTCTTCAGCTCCTCGTTGAGTATTCCAGCATAAAAAAACAACATGCATTATGCTTTTATTGTCCTTCGTTGTGAGGCCGAGGGGAATTGGAATTTTCTTCTGTCCATCCTTCTGTCTATGTTGTGAGCACAATGACTGGAAAAATAAGTGAGGTATAAGTTTCCATCCTCGTTGAGTATTCCAGCATAAAAAAACAACATGCATTATGCTTTTATTGTCCTTCGTTGTGAGGCCGAGGGGAATTGGAATTTTCTTCTGTCCATCCTTCTGTCTATGTTGTGAGCACAATGACTGGAAAAATAAGTGAGGTATAAGTTTCCATTTTGGTGTGTGGCTACATCGAAGCATAACAAAGTTTCCCATTGAAAATTAGTTTGCCATGTCAAAATCCAAGATGGCTGCCACCGTGTAGTATCATAAAACAGCTCAGTCCGGCTCTGATGCGTGTTCAGTCCTCCAACGAGCATTCAGAAGAAACACGAACGCGCATTGCCGGGTTAATTTTACTCGCCTCTGATGCGCCCCTGATCCGCGAGCAGAGGTAGTATCAGGCCCGGATCTGTCGACTTGTGAAAGGTGTGGGGGCACGTGCTGCGGCTTCAAACTGATTTGAATAATGGGAGGAGGAATGATGACGTACTCTCCCGGCGCCCACTGTCGCGCTCTATTTAAATGTGTAAACAAGAACATGACATTTGTATTTCGCTTGCGCATCACTCGCTATTCTTTGCCGAATCTTTTTCTTTTTTTATTGATCATCACGGAAATGGCTAATTGGGGTGATGCCGAGACCCGTGTACTCCTGTCTCTGCGCGCAGAGGAGGAAATTAATAAGGGACTTACCGGTACAGTGAAGGATGGGGCCCTTCTGGAGCGGATTGATGCGAGAGCAAAAAAAAAAAAAGCATTCGGATAAGCACAACGATGTTCGCTAGCGTCGCCATGTTTGTTTACAGACACCTCTGCGGTCCCACGTTAAACACGCAGGCACCACGTCCTCTGAGCTGCAGATTTTCACCACGCCTCTTTTCAACCCGCGCTGCAAATCGTTTTGTGAATGCTCCATTGAGGGGCCGTGGCCGGATTCAACTTTGTTTTATGAATGACCCGAGGGGGATTAAAGCCGGACTGGTCTGTGTGGGAATTGTGCGGATCTGACTTATGAAAGGGGCTATAAACATTGTGAGCTGGATAACTTGATAAAAGCAAAATGCTGACTTCCATTTGGGTGAGTGGCTCATCTAGGAGTGAGAAAGGGCTGATGGGATGGCCAAATCCCATCAGATTATTTTATGGTGGCCATGGCCTCCATTGGCCACCACCTGGCACCACCATGGTGCCTGGTGGTGGATAAAGTTGCTCCCTCTGCTGCTAGGATCCGTCTCTCTGCGTAGCCTCGACTAACAAATAAAATTCCCCCTCTGTTCTTATGCTCAGTGTAGCTCGTACCCACTTGAATGACTTGCAGCAAAAACTTTTATTTTACGTTCCCTGTTCATTCCAGTCCAGAAAAACACTCATCTTGAAAACTACAAACATTCACTATTCTACACATGTAAACATTTTTTTTAAAGCAGAAAATTCATTAATTCAACCTTTATTTATACAAGCTGGTCTGATTGAGCCACGAGGACTCATTTACAAGAGAGACTGTTCCAGACAGAACATAAAGTACAGACAACAATAACTGTAAACAATGACAACAACAAACTACAGTAAAAATGCATAAAAAATAAAAGGTGGAGATTATCAATAAATAAATAAACAAAAACTGGATGAAAAAAAAACTAAAGTTAGCAACCAAAAAAAACTGAAAAGTATATACAAAAGCAGCTGAGGTGACAAACTACTGTACTGCTGTAAAAAAAAAGCTGAAAAAAGCAGAAAAGAGCTGAAAGAAGCTGAAATTTGCACAAAGGGTTTAAAGGATGTGAAGAGAGCGCCTTTAATTTTCTGTAAGAAAACCATGGCTGAAAAAAGCTAAATGTTACAAAAAAGCCAAAAAGTCAAAGCAGGACTGTCCTGAATGAGCCGAAGGTTTTGATCCATGAACCATTGAATTGACACAAATTGTGAAACGAGTTGTGTGTCGAATAACGAACAGATAACTGGATGTGTGAGAATGATTTATAAACACTCACACAATGAGGAAACACCAGATGAAACACAAAGAGGTGACAGAAGAGAGCAGTGATGTCACTCTGCAGACAAAGTCCTGAACATACAAACACTGCGACGCTGTGTGGATGTGTGACTGCTCTCCCTGCAGAGCAGCAGTCCTTCACAGAGCAAAGTGCCATCATCTCTGGTTTTTTTTCCATCTCTATGGTAACTGTGGAGGAGTTGGAGGATTGCTTTAGTTTCAGCGTGTTCATGCAGCGCTGCCGTCGCTCCGTCTCCAGGTGTCCTGAGAGACGCAGCGACATTTATCTGCTGAAATCAGTCGTTGGTTTAGACCAGATGTTTCTCTTGATGCTTCCAACTCTCACAAAGTTCCTGTCTCTGTTTTTTATCAGATTTGTTCCTCTGATAATAAACTGAGCAACACGTACTGAGATTTACAGACATATTTCCTGCTAAGCTTAGCTACAGCGTACTTCTCCCCCCCCCCCCCAACTGTTTTTTAATCATGGTTGTAATGTGACAGGATGGATGTGGGGGCGAGCTGTGTGAGGCGGAGGTGTGCTGATGGATGTCATGACAGTTCCTCACTGTGACAGAGCAGCAGCTCCCCTGTTGTCCTCGCTGCTGTACTGTCATGTATTGATCTTTTTAAAGAGAAAAACAAAATATAAAGTGAAAGTACCGGAGCCACTGTTCACGAGACACATGAGAGTCATGTGTTGGATTCTTTTATTAAACTAGTCGGACATCTGGCCTAGAGCATTTGATTGTTGTACACGATGGCTGGTTGTTCTGGACGTGGTAAAAGTCTTATTTCTGACATTTCAACAGGAGGTTGTCTTGAAACACAGCAGTGCAGGATACCTATGGGATGTATCTGGTTGGCAGGCCGTAGACTGAGGAAGTCTTCTGGATGGGGCACGAAATGTTTCTCACTTAAAGAAACTGGTCCAGATGACATGATTTAACCTTTTTAATTAGAGGGGTTGTATTTCCTGTGAAGATGAATGGTGAATGGTTTTGGCTGCAAGCAGCTAAAACCAGGCTGAAAAGGTTTTCATTGCCAGACTGTTAATGAGAGCTGAATTTGAACAGCTGGCATTTGCTGAAAGCAGGAAAATAAAAGCCGAAAGACAGCCGAAATGTGTAGGAAAAGCTGAATAGAGCTGAAATGAACAAATAGGCAGAAATAAGCTGAATACATTACAAAAAATTTTTAAATTTGCAACAACAACAACAAAAAAACAACTGAAATGAGCATAGGTAAGAAAGCTTTAAAAGAGCTGCAATGAGCAGATAGAGGCTAACAACGCCTAAAAGTTAAAATTGTTAGGAAGAAGCTCAAAAGGTGAATATTACCGGTAGCTAAATTGCAGAAAAAGACTAAAATTTGCAGAAATATACATAAAAAGAAGCTGAAAAGGCACAAAAGAGCAGAGATTATTTAAAAAATTGCTGGATGAAAGCTGAAATCCAGAAAGGAACTGAAGGAAGCTGAAATTAGAAGCTGAAAAAATCTGACCTAGAACCAAAGCTGAAATGAGCAGTAAAAGGTTTTAAACAGCACAAAGAGTTTTGAGGACGTGGACAGAGCGCCATTAATTTTCAATGAGATAAACACGGCTGAAAAAGCTAAATATTACAAAAAGTACAAATTTCAAATTCCACAAGCCACAGCAGGAGCGTCCCGAATGAGCCGAACGTTTTGATGCATGAATACAAAAGTTATGGAATGAGTTGCACACCAACGAAGGTAGAGAATAAAAGCAGATGTCAGTTGTGTTTTTTCTAAACCTTCATGAGCCGAGGTGTCTGGAGGCAGAAGCATCACTACAGTGAACCAGTTTCAACTGTTTGCTTCTTGTTTCCTGTAATAAAGTGCTCATAATCTGTAGACTGATGGATCTGCAGGACTTTATTCCTCCGTGCTCCGCTCTCGTTCTGAAAACAATCTGCTAACTAATCACTGTCTGTGTGTCTGCAGGCCGGGGGCTCGACCCAGATGAAGTTCAGGGTCATCATCGGTGTTAATGGGAGATGCAGAAAACAAAATAAATCACTCAGATCAGCCTGAAAAGATCAAATGTGCTGCTGTGAACATGGTTAAAGAATATTTTATTGATGTTTTTTTTGTGAAACCTGCTGGTTTATTTCAGACCTCTTCAGCACTGAGTAATGTTTTACTTTGGCTGGTATTAGAAACGTGTGTTGTGATATAGTTCGATGACTACGCTTCAAGTTTCAAACAGGAAGTGAGTAGAGTTTATTTTAATGAAACACAGCTCTGAAACAAAAATCTCAAGCTTCACAAAGATGTCATTTGGAATAGTGCTGTTTGTTTAATGCAGCTTAGACGCATGAAGCTTGACTTTAAAATGGCATCCTGTCATGGTGGCACGCTCCCATACAACATGGAGAAAACCTGCTGCTCTTGGAGCAGTGTGCAGGAACCACAGTGCAGAGTTTAAACATCATGTTACACTGAGGCTGTTCTTAAAGCTGGTTTGCAAACAGTATGTAGGCCCAGAAATCAAAACCTGAGGCTGCCATGTTTACCTGCAGCAGTTTCAAACACCGTCATGGCTTACTTTGATCATCTCTAAGACAAACATTTGAAATAAAAGTCCTACCATCACATGGAGGAATGCATTTCACCCTCCACCTTTCATGCCAGCTGAAAGTGAAGTGCACTTAGAGGAAAATAAGTTAATATTTAGGGTTTGCAGCTCAGTGCAGTGATAAGACAGCACCACCTGGTGGACATGATGCAGTACTACAGCACACAACAATTAGTAATTGTGCCCTGAATGAAAGGAGGAACTGTCTGGGAATAACCTCCAGTCATCCGTTTATGTTGACTTGAAAAATAAGTGAGGTACAACTTCCATTCGGACGTGGGGCTGAATCTAGGTGTGTCTTTTGAAAACTGGGTTGCCAGGTAGAAATCCAAGATTGACACCACCATATATGTATTTTTGTAAACTGACCACCCCTATCATTTGAGGAAACTATGCTTTCAGGTTTTTATATAGTTTTAAAGTACATGTAGTCACCGACTTACGACGGAGTTCCGTTCTTACGTGGCGTCGTAACTCGATTTTCGACGTAACTCGAAACATACGTCCAAACTGCACCTTATACGTACAGAACTGTATTTCACCAAGCACTTAGCCTATCCTAACACAGTACCCTACATAATTATCAAAAAACACATACATTTGAGAGCCATAATGAAGTGAAAAAAGAGTTAATTTCCTACTCTGGAATGCTGGTGAAGCCATTTCCTCCATTTCTCCCTCCCTCCTCCGGATTCTCCATTCGTTTACGTTGTAAAACCGCCGTCCATCAAACAGCTACTTTTCCACAGCTGCTGCCTGTTGCTGCCTGTCCAGCTTGCTCCAACAAGTTGTGTTTTGTTTTTTGAATGTCCAGAGGACCAGACTTAGCTTTTTTAGAGAGTACAGGCAGCTGTAGCCTCCACAGCTAGCAAAACGGGAAACCGGAAGTATCCGGAAACTGCGAAAATTCAAAATAAAAATTTAAAAAAGTTTTTTTTTTTTTTTACGGAGATGCATGTCGTAACCCCGAAACGTCATAAGTCGAGGAGCGAGGACTACCTGTATTTTTATTCAATTAATTGGGTGGGTGAAGATTAATCACGGCCACCATTGGGCACCCTCTGGCTCCTCCACTGCACCTGGTGGTGGATCAAATGGCTCCATCACTCCACGCTGCCTCAGACAAAAGACAAACCTCTCTGTTGTCCACAGTGTCGCTCCTGCCCACTTGAACGTCGTGCACCAAAAACATTTAGGTTTTTATTTAAACCTTTCAGCGACGGGGGTGGGTCGTCGGTGTGCAACTTGTTTATTTTATTCTTGTTCAGCTGACCTTCTCCACGTGATTTCCTTAATGTTGACTCAGTGATCGACATCAAGCTGGACAAGCCGCAGGAGCCCCAGACCACCGAGGGCGGCTGCTCCTGTTAATGGCCGCCGCCTGCCCAGGCACCCTTCACGTGCACGTCACATGCTCGTTACGTTGCTTACTGTTGGTTTAACCTGCTGTCGACTTCCTGGTTCCCTCACCCAACGCACTGGCTGGAGTCAGCAACATGTGACCCCAACATATAAAGACTTCTACAGCTTCTTAGAGAGAACCACTAACAGAAACACGTCTCATCTGATTATACTTTTTTATTTGTGCACAAAGCTTCTTTTGTTCTTCAGAAAACTCCTCTGGAAAGCTGTTTTGTTTTTAAGGACATGAAGACGACTTCATACTTCACCATATTAGATACAATTTGCTGCAGATCACAGCGTTCCTGCCTGTAGCTCAGCTGCCGTGTGTGTTCCAGATGTTGCAGGGCTGACAGCTGTAATGCATGCCTGTTGTGCAGCGTGGTCTACCTGTGTACACCTGTTGGAAAACATATCTCACCAGTGGTTGATGCACTGGTCGCAGTTTGTCTTTAAAACTGGACTTGTATTCTTCATCTTTGTGTGTAAACGTGTGCGTTACCCTCACAGCTTTTTAATTTATTTTATTTTGGAGTTAGTCCAAGTGTACCGCTCTGTGTGTGTGTGTGATAAATGTGAGTTTAATAAGCTGCACATACAGCGAGCAGAGAGTCGGTACCTGCGTTTGTGTCCCAGAGAAACACGACCATGCTTCTCTGACTGACGACTAAACAGATGTTCCTGCATTTCAACAAGAGGTCACGTGCACACGCTGGAGCCAGTTGATATCTGAACTGTTGTAGGTCGCTGTTTGGACGACCTCAGTGTGGAGAAATTGTTTAATTGTGACGGGACTGACGAGCTAGCTGCTGGTCTGAACCAGTGCCAAAGTCCTACAATAACTCCAGTGGTTAAACAGTTCTTACAGATGTTGTTCGTTGACCTTTACACTGCCACCAGTTCCTCAATACACAGTCATTTACATCTGCATGGCTATCTAGAACAGGTTAGATATTAACTGTTCATAACGTCTGCACAGAATCCCTCTTCAAAATGTCTGAACTCTCCCTTTACCCTTGTAGTTTCATTTTGACTAAAGACCAATTTGCACATGTGTGTCGGCCTTCAGGTTCTGATGGCGCTGAGAGAAGCTTCGTTCTTCTTGTCCAGTCGCTGACATCAGAGACGAGGCCGGTCGTTGTAGAAGCTGTCGCCGAACTGGTTTCCAGTTTGAACGTGTTCATTTGGTTTGTCCTTGACGGTGACCTCTGGAATGTTGCTTCTTGTTCCCACGTCCCGAGTCGGGACTCGTGCCGTTTTGATGGTGATGTTGGGAACTCTACGTTGACACGTCTTTGCTGCACTCTGTGTTCTACGTTTAGAGTGAACATGTAAGTTTAAAAAAAAAATGATGACACGTGTGACGAGCTCTTCTGTGGAACACTTTCCACCTGAAGAAGATGGAGAACAGGTGAGGGGATCTTCACAGGACCGACAGGTGAAGCTCTGTTCTCTGAGAAGATGGAGACGACCTGAAAACATGGATGCTGCTCCGTCGGGTCAGAACCACAGCGCCCTGCTCTGATCACACGTCTGTAAGAACAAAATCAAATGTTCATTCACCGTCATCAACGCTCAAAGTGTGAAAGAATCCACCTGATGACCTCCATTAAAGTGGACCAAGTGTGTGTGTGTGTGTACAGTCACCACTCGGTGCAGCAGACCCTTCATTCACTCTGTACAGAGCTCTAGCATGTCTCTTCAAATGATTAATAAAGATGTTATTACCAAAATAATGCATGAGGAATTTTTTATAAGTTTCTCTTAGAAAAAAAACAAAGTTTTTATCTGTCATTTATGAGCAGTTCTGCTGTTTTCTTTTCACTTTGGTTCAATTTATGTATTTTATTTTGCTGATGACGTCATCGATTTGTTTTAGAGTTGTACACGTTAGAGCTGTTGCTTAAAATAAAAACCCAAAAACGTCAAATGTCGATGAAGACACACGCCATGACCTGAAAGTGTATTTTACACGTAATCAGGACCAAAGCAGTCGTGTGGAGGATTGAACAATGCAGGGTCATGTTTAATAAATGACTGGATATAAAATATATCAAAAGACTGTTTTGATCAGGTATGGATTAAAGGGCCTCAGGCTGAAAATCATTTGTTGTTAATTATCCACACAAACATCCATTTAGTGACCTTGATCCTCCTGAAGGTCACAGTAAACTGGATGTAAAGTCCAATGTTAGTTGTGAGTTTAAACGTGAAAATACGTGTTGACCACTTTGAATTACCATCCATTCATCCATCCATTTTCTTCCGCTTATCCGGGGTCGGGTCGCGGGGGTAGCAGCCTAAGTAGGGAGGCCCAGACTTCCCTCTCCCCAGCCACTTGAAGCAGCTCCTCTGGGGGAATCCCAAGGCGTTCCCAGGCCAGCCGAGAAACATAGTCCCTCCAGCGTGTCCTGGGTCTTCCTCTGGGTCTCCTCCCGGTGGGACATGCCCGGAACACCTCACCAGGGAGGCGTCCAGGAGGCATCCTAACCAGATGCCCGAGCCACCTCAACTGGCTCCTCTCGATGTGGAGAAGCAGCGGCTCTACTCCGAGTCCCTCCCGGATGACTGAGCTTCTCACCCTATCTCTAAGGGAGAGTCCAGCCACCCTGCGGAGAAAACTCATTTCAGCCGCTTGTATCCGAGATCTTGTTCTTTCGGTCATAACCCAAAGCTCATGACCATAGATGAGGGTGGGAACGTAGATCGATCGGTAAATTGAGAGCTTTGCCTTTTGACTCAGCTCTCTCTTCACCACGACAGACCGGTACAGCGCCCGCTTCACTGCGGACGCTGCACCTATCCGCCTATCGATCTCACGCTCCAGTTTTCCCTCATTCGTGAACAAGATCCTATAGGGGGATCACACTCTTAAGCCTCCCTGGTAAGGTCTATTCAGGGGTTCTGGAGAGGAGGGTCCGTCGGATAGTCGAACCTCGGATTCAGGAGGAGCAGTGTGGTTTTCGTGCTGGTCGTGGAACACTGGACCAGCTCTACACCCTCAGCAGGTCCTGGAGGGTGCGTGGGAGTTTGCCCAACCAGTTTACATGTGCTTTGTGGACTTGGAAAAGGCATTCGACCGCGTCCCTCGGGGGGTTCTGTGGGGGGTACTCCGGGAGTATGGGGTACCAGGCCCATTGATATGGGCTGTTAGGTCCCTGTACGACCGGTGTCAGAGCTTGGTCCGCATTGCCGGCAGTAAGTCAGGCTCGTTTCCAGTGAGAGTTGGACTCCGCCAAGGTTGCCCTTTGTCACCGATTCTGTTCATAACTTTTATGGACAGAATTTCTAGGCGCAGCCAAGGTGTTGAGAGGATCCGTTTTGGTGGCCTTAGAATCGCTTCTCTGTTTTTTGCAGATGATGTGGTCCTATTGGCTTCATCAGCTCGTGATCTACAGCTTTCGCTGGAGCGGTTTGCAGCTGAATGTGATGCGGCCGGGATGAGGATCAGTTCCTCCAAATCCGAGGCCATGGTCTTGAGCCGGAAAAGGGTAGCATGCCCTCTCCGGGTCGGGGATGAGGTCCTGCCCCAAGTGGAGGAGTTTAAGTATCTCGGGATCTTGTTCACTTTGAATTACTTCTAAGAAAAAGTTAGTCACTATCCTACCTGTTGTAGATGGTTCTTTGAATGGGCTCAGTTTGGAAACGTAGTTTAATTTTTTTCAGGACTGACGAGCGAACAGCCAAGACTGAAGTGGTTTCTGTTGAATCAAAAACAGTTTTATAAACCACTGCACCACCATCATGACATGGTTCTGTACAGACGCAGGTGTATCAGCCAAGACCACCCAGCAACGTTCAGAGCTTTGACAAACTCGAGGCGGGTCTCGTTCGCCTGCTGCTGTCAGTGACGTCAGCCCTGGTGATGGACGGACACATCTCAAAGTCCTCAAACGCAGAGAAGGTCCTCGATGGGTTCATTCTGATGAATCACTGGTTGAGGTCAGCAACACCCCACCTCCATTAAACAGTGCTGGTACTGTGCTTCACCCCTGCAGCCCCCACCTCAGCTGCCTGATGGGTTGTCAAAAACCTTCTTGGAGATGGTCAAGAGTCTATCCAAGGCCTCAGCAAACTCCTCCCACATCCGAACCTTGGCCTCAGCAACATCCTGGGTTTCAGCACATCTGGCCCACCACTACCCCTCAAGTGAAGTCCCACCAGCTAATGTTTATGTTTATTAAATTTGTTCTTTTTTTTTTTACAAAAGAAACAATACAAGACAATCCCATAAATGATAATGTACAAAATATAAAAAAATGAAAGGTAGCAGAAAGAAGAATAAATCTTATTATATCTGCCCCTTTTTTCCAACAATCAGATTAAACAATAATAATCTTCAACCAACAGTACAAAATGACTAACTCTTTCTAATTTTCTAACTAATACAATACACATTACGCTATTTCATATATATTTTTTAACACATTTGTTTTGATCATTTTCTTAAATGTAAACATTGACTTGGCATTTTTAACTACATTCTCCAAGCCATTCCATAATCTAATTCCCTGGATTGAGGTAGAACGTCCCTTCAAACTAGTTCTGAATTGTGGTTTTACAAACAACTCTGTCCCCTTAAGATTAATTAATGAGGGACTCCTTCAGCTTGACGTCTCCTTCACCCAGTGTTCACCACCAGGTTTGAGGGGAGCCACCACAAGAGTACCACCAACCTGCAGCCACAGATCAGCATGGCCCGCTCAGACTCAAAGTCCCTCGCCTCTGCTTGTTCCCAGCAAACCTTCATGCTCAGGTCTACTGGTGAGCATCTTCTCCCACCATCTGATCCAACTCGGCACCAGGTGTGATCAGGTGACCGCTCAGCTCCTCTCTTCACCTGAGTGTCCAAAACCTGCAGCCACAGATCACATGACAGTGATCTGCAGACCAGGATGTCCTGGTGCCACGTGCACTTTCAGACACATGTTCAAATATCAAGGTTCAAGGAAACTTTGTCGCATCACATGTGGCACAAAACTGTTCTCTAGATCCAGTTACACCCAAAAATATCAATACAGTACACCAAAGTTCATGCTCCATAATCCAGGTGAAAGTCCAACAGTGTTCAGTCAGCTCATCTGGACGCTTTCTTTATTTCAATTTTTTTTTTTTTTTTTGCTGAGATGTTTCGTCCTTCTTCCAAAGGACTTCTTCAATCTCAGGAGACACCAAACAAACTGATTTCCACCAACAGAGTGGAAACAACCAGTTTGCTGGTGCTAAGATGGCCTCCGGGGCCCACCCTCTCCCCCGTCGACTCCTCTGACACGGTCATGCAAAAGCGGTTCAAAACACCAAAGTTCATGCTCAACATCTCGGCAATAAAAAAATAAAAAAACAACATCCAGATGACTTGATTGTGCATTGATAGATTTTTACCTGGATTATTGAACATGAACTTTGATGTTTTGAACCACTTTTGTATGTCATCATGTATACAGGTAGTCCCCGACTTACGATGTAGATCCATTCCTGCGCGGCAGCATAAACCGATTTTCAACGTAAGTCAGAACCAGTGATGGCATAGTTACATTGAAAAAGTAACTTGTTTAAGTTACTGATTACTTGATTTGGAAAGTAACTAAGTTAGATTACTAAGTTACTTTATTAGTTACTTTCAGCAGCTGCTGACAAGAACCCTCTGTCACAATACATAAAAAATTTAAATGTTTTAATAAAATAATTACTAATAAAAAATATTTAAAAAACTAAATACCGTAAACACCGGAGGAAAATACGCTCCAGTGTTTAATACGCTTTGTCAAATTATTAACAATAAACAAGAAAAAATTGTACACAATACGCCTCGGTGTTTAATACGCGTCATCGCCACGCGACGCGTCAGCTCAGTCCTGATCAAGATGGCGGCGACAGAAGCAAGCCAGTACGAAGAACTTCACAAGGAAACACGGTAAAAACAATTATTTTTTTGCGAGAAAAAATATATTTCTTAGCTGACTTTATAGAAGACGTGCTCCTGAGTTTAACGAAATGTTCAAATCAGCTGGATTAAAAAAAAAAAGTTCGCCGATTTTTATGCAGGCGCCAGGCGGGTCAGACCGGACGCTTTCTTTCTTTAAATTTAGCTAAATAAACGCTTAAAAAATATATTTCTTAGCTGACTTAATAGTAGACGTACTCCTGAGTTTAACGAAATGTTCAAATCAGCTGGATTTAAAAAAAAAAGTTCGCCCAATTTTAGGCAGGCGGTCCGGGTCGGACCGGACACTTTGTTTCTTTAAATTTAGCTACCGGTAAATAAACGCTTAAAGACCGTGTAAAGTGAAATTAAATGTGTGTTTTTAGTTTGTCACATGGCATAAATATGTGTTATTAATCACCCATATAAATCTGACTGATTAAAAACATTGTTTTCCTTATAAAATTAAGTGTCAAAAATCATGAAAATACATTATTTTCCCTTGGTCTGAAACTGTGGGGGCGTGTCAGCATGGGAGTGGTTTCAGCGCAGTTCTGCTGAGCTGAGCTGAGCGAGGCAGACAGCAGAGATCCACCTCCTCCGTTTTTATCTAAGTTCTGGCTGCCAGTAGCTCCTTTTTCCAAGAGTTACGCTGTTTTTAGTGCACTAACAACTCTGGTTTTGTTTTTAAAGTTGAGGACACATAACTCCGCTGTTATGTGTTTAATAATAAGCGCTATTTTAGAAGATGAGCAGCGGACTCGATGCACCCGGTCCGACCCGGTCACATCGCATGCGGGGTCTGTGTTGGTGATAAAAATAAAGAGTAATCACGTTGATAACTAAGTTATCTCATCTGTGTCAGCGAGTCACTGCGTTTCACGGCGCGCGTGGCAGGAGCTCAACGCACACACACACACAAACACACGCGCGGCGCGGAGCTGCAGGTGGCAACTCCAGCAGCAGCCTGGGTTTGTTCTGACTCCCTCCTGCGTCTCAATGTGGGTGCCCTGACCATTGCGACATCCAGGGAAGATGCAGGAACGAGGCATAATTGATTAGCTAGCTAACGATGAACAAAATATCCATGCTATTGCTATCTGATGCTATCTGCGATTCGCGAGTGAACGGCTCCACCCATGCGAAGAACAATTTATATGGCTGGAGCAGCAGGGGGTAGTGCTATACTAATGAGGACCGCGTGACGAAACGCGGTCACGTTTAAACCACGCCTAAAAAATCCTGAAACAAGCATGTCTTCATACACAGTTTCATCTATAACTCCAAAATTAATTGAGCTACTATTTTGAGACTTTTTACTCATTCACAAGATTACAATTATCACATTTATAATGTTTATTTAAGAAAATGTTGAAATTCACTTTACACGGTCTTTAAAAAAATATTTCTTACCAGACAGTCCCCCTGAGCTCAACCAAATGTGAAATCAGCTGGATTTAAAAATCCGCGGTGTGGTTTACGGTATCTTGCTAACAAAAACAGCTACATCCACAGCCAGGGCGAGCAGCGACAGAGTCAGTCCGACCAAAGGAGGCTTTTTTCGGACACATGCAAGTACACCTCGCTGAGCAGCTAGAAACGTCTGGAAGTGGCCCTCTTCCTCTTCGCTCTCTGAGTCCTCTGCTGCTGCCCAGAGCGCCCATAGCGGCCGAAACTGGTACTGCACCATTTTTGCCCAAAATGTAAAATGGCGAATCAGAGCGAAAAATGGGTCTAAAAATATGGGAAAAAATCCATAAATAACACTCTTCGGTGTTTAATACGTAGGACATTCAAATGAGCAAAAATACAGCGTATAATGCACCGGAGAATACGGTAGTCTTTCTTGACTTCATTAAACATAAATACTGTACTTGTTTTTATAAAACACAAAATAGTCTGAGTTCATTAAACATAAATACTTTTTATAAAAAATAAGGTAGTATTTCTTGATTTCAATATCATAAATGAAGGTTGAATGAATAAAGAAATACTTGCTTTATATAAAAAATAATGTCTTTCTTGACTTCACTAAACAAATAATATTTTTACAAAAAAGACTTATAAAATGTTTATTTTGAAAATGTGTCAAGTAAACAATACGTTTGTATGAAAATAAATAAAAGCATGAGCCACTGGCCAAAAGGATGGCCCAGCACAGAAGATCAACATCATCAGGTCAGGACTCTGCAGTCTACACTCATCTCCAGGCCAGCGGTCACTCTTTCAGGGATGAAGATGTTCACATCCTTGATAGAGAGGAACGATGGTTTGAGAGAGGAGTGAAGGAGGCCATCTTTGTGAAAAGAAACCGTCCATCATTGGCTACGTTCACACTGCAGGTCTTAATGCTCGAATCCGATTTTTTTTTAAATCCGATCTTTTGGTGTGAACGTTCACACTACAGTACATTTTAAATGCAACCTGCATCAGACCTGCATGACTCCAGTGTGAACGCTCTACGTTGCAGAAGCGACCCGCGTGCGCAGAAGAAAACATAGCGCGCTCATCAGTGCAGCTGTAGATGTGAGGAAATAACAGCTCCATGCCTCTTTTGGATCCACGCTGCGTGCTGCGGCTCATTATCTCAGCCTGCGTGACGTGACTCGCAGGCTGCGAGTTGCTTGTTTGGGCTTGTTTTCATGGGGCTGGTCGCTTGTTTTTGTCCCGAGATGGACGCGCACGACAGTTTTCAGTGTGTGTTCGTAATTTTGAAGTTGTTCTCCAATCGGGGAGAGCTAAACATCCAAAAGATGAAAGGCAAACTGAGAAGAAAGCAAGCGAGTGGTGTGTGCGTTGCTGCAAGTACAGAGAGCTGGTCTCCCCCCGCTAGCCCCCACCCCGCTCTAGCTACAGAGAGCTGGTCTCCCCGCTAGCCCCCACCCCGCTCTGAGGCTGCTGTCCCCTCTGTCTGTAGAAACACGCGCGGGCTCAATTAAATGAGCCGCACGTGTTCTGAAAAAGTCAGATGTAAATCACATGAGCGTTCAGACTGCAGTCGCTTTGAAAACATCAGATATATATCTGATTTAAAACCACATACTGAAACGGCCTGGGTCGGATTTGAAAACATTGGATTTGTTGCGTTCAGACTCTCATAAAAAAATCGGATATGGGTCAGATGGGGCAAAAAATTCGGATTTGGGTCGGATTTGCCCGCAGTGTGAACGTAGCCAGAGGTGGAGGCCTCTGTGTTCAACTGTCCCCCTCTTACAATGCTGTTATTGCTAGAATCACTCAGCCCTCTGTGAATAGCAAAGAACCATCAGGGTGCTAATGATCGATCGTTAGGCTGATGGTCCTCCTTGATCACGTGAGCAGCTGGTTTCAGGCTGTCATCAGCCAACTGGTTGATCCACTGTGAGGCTGCTATTTATAAGACTGAGCTGAATACAGCACCTCAGACTGAGGAAGTCTTTTGGACGAAAGATGAAACGTTTCTACAATTTTTTTGCTTTGTTTTGTTTTTTGAATGTCCAGAGGACCAGACTTGGCTTTTTTAGATTTTTCTACCTGGATTATTGAGCATGCATTAAGGTCATCATCACACACTTCTTAGCTGCAGGTGGATTCCCCTGAAGAGGAAGAAGACAGCTGCTACCTCTGTCCCAGACTGGAAATAAAACACAAAGAGGTAAAAAAAATAAAAAGAGTTAATGAGATTATAATTTTAAATTAAAAAGGTTAATTATACTGTATATAATAATAATAAAAGAACAATTCCTCTTCTTGAACGGTTGAGGTGGTTGGATCTCTCGGTCATCATCAGGGCAGGGATTTATTCAGCTCCAGGACTTGTTGACAACATCAGTTTTAGTTTTTTCATAAAGTGATGAACTTTTTGGCTGAAGTGTTGACATGATGGATGTGATGGAAGACGTGGTAGAGACGCTCAGTAAATTTAAAACCTACACATCAACAACATTTCAGACGTAGATCCAGAGCTTTAAAAAGTCCTACAGTTTGTGTTATTGATCTGGACTGATCTGAATTACCTGATGAAGGTTGTAAATGCTGCTGCTGTTAGCAGTGTTTACAAGCTACTGTTCTTCGTTCACGTTCGGATCACGTTGTTAAGTCCGTTCAAGTTAGACGTGTTGTTTCCTACAGATCCAGTCTCCGTGAAACAAAGTCCACACACAGTTTTGGATGTGCGCTCATGTTTTTAACAAGAAAGCCACAACGTTCCTAAACAAACAGGAGACCGCAGCGAGATGCTAATGCTAACGTGTGCTACAAGATAATAACACCGGTCGCATAGACCGACGTCACTCCTTGAGTCTTTTTTTTTTATCGCTCCCCCCGAGACGCATTGACGAAATAAAATTAAATTAAAGTTCTACAGAAAATGACAAAAAAGTAACGCACAATAATTTGGAGTGAGTAACTTTAATCTGATTACTGGATTTTGAAATAGCAACGCGTTAGATTACACGTTACTGAAAAATGTGGTCCGATCAGAGTAACGCGTTAGTGACATCACTGGTCGGAACATACGTACATACTGCACCATATACATGTACAGTACTGTATTACCAAGCACTTAGCATATCATAACACAGTACCCTACATAATTATCAAAACACATGCGTTTCAGAGCCACAATGAAGGGAAAAAATAGTTAATGGCCTACTTGGATGCTGGTGACGCCATACTCCTCGGTTCATTCATTCATTCATTCAAGTTTATTTGAACAAGGACAGCACAATAAACAATGTTACATGTTAAAAACGAAGCAACCGTTGTTAGGTTTTCTAGCCACAGGCTAATTTGCAAACCCAGTCCTTGGTTGGACTTTTATATAAAAACAGCTAAAATAAAACTAAAATTTAATTAAGATTAAACAGTTCCCTATATAAAAACATCTAAAATAAAATTAAAATTTAATTAAGTTTAAATGGATTAAACAGTTCCCTCACACACACAGCTGCTCCTCTGTCCCCATAGGGTTCAGTGTTCACAGATTTGGTTTTGTTTCAACCATTTTTTCACCCGAATTAAAAACTCTAAGATCAGTCAATGTTTTTATTGCTGATGGTAAAATATTGATTTTTCCTACCCTCTATAGGGTAGGGTTTGTTTGACGCTTTGGCTTATTTTTGTTATGCAACCCAGAACTAAACACACATTGTTTTTTGAATTGACTATTAATTAGCACCAAACAGTGGTAAAATCTTTTATTTGGTTTCCAAATACTGTATCCGTGTTTAGAAACATTAGATAAGCTTGTACAATATATATTTGTTAGGACAGGTATACAGTATTTGTTTAAGCTATGTGTCAGCTAATCAAAACTGGGCACAGCACAGCTGATAAGATTAATGAGAAAATATTGAGAAAATATTTCTTAATGCAAACCAAACCAATTGCAAAACAAACCAATTGCAATAAATTTAACAATACATGTACTGTGTATCCTTTAAAATGTTCTTTTCAGATAACTGTGATGACTCAAAGCACCCAGCAGCCACACAGAGTAATTGCAGCCAGGATTACTTTAACCCAAGAAGATGATGCAGTCTCGGCCAGAGCTTCATCTCCTGAGACCTGCATCCACGACAATGTTGAAAAAGCTGAGACCCTGGTGTTCGTTTCTGGCTGGAAGGTGGGGCATCCTGAAGGTGGTTGGGACTCCTCGTTCTGCTGTCCACTGCGTCCAAACAGAGGAGCTGGGGTGGTGTCCCATGTCTGCTGTCCACTGCGTCCAAACAGAGGAGCTGGGGTGGTGTCCCATGTGTTTTCAGAACCTTTTGTTGTTTTGAAGTAACTTACTGTTAATAAAATGAATCATAGACAACTAGTTTTTGTAATCAATTTGTTTATTTATTTTTTCCCTCATGCATGAGGACAAATCTGGGACACGATGCAGCGGTCGACTTCCCTCACTCCATCCCGACCCTGGATATTTGCAGTCCTGAAAAGAGAAAAGATCAAAAGTTTAATCTGAGTAAATGTAACATTTTAATGGAGAAAGATGTTGATTCAAAATTTCACAGTGTCAACAAATCCCCAAAATGTTGGGACAGGTAGCAATGAACAAATAAACAAGAATTAATGTTGCATAAACTTTTTTTAAACTTTTTTTATATAAATGTCCGCCATAATAAAAGTAATAAATAAAATAATAAAAACATAATTAATAATATTAATACCTGCAGACAGAGGGTAGGGTACAAAAGTAATAAATAAAACATGAATACATGTACCTGGTGAATCAGCTCTCATATGTCACCTCCAAAGTGACATGTCTACACGTCTCCTTGATGCTTGATGTCTGTGAAGCATGCACGGCTCAGATTGGATGTGGAACGCCTCATGGAAATAAAAAAAGAACAACACATTTTAATCACCTTACAAACAAGCATACTGTACTTGTTTTCACTTTGTTGATCTGTTAAACAGATGACCCAGTGCAAAATAAATACTGCTGCCCATGATACTCATTCACAAGTACACATTATTTTATAAATACCTTTGATGCACAACATTATTATTTGCAGCAAAAGTACACCGTGTCTAAAACATCGTACTGTAACTAGTACAACAGCTAAAATTAGCGCCAGCTAGTCTCCATTGTTTTTTTATGTCACGGTCTTCTTTATCAGAGTTCATAAGAGTTCACACACTCTGCGGTGTTCATAAGAAACACTAGATTTTGAGCATTTAAACACAACCACAAACTAACGTTGATCAGCAACAGATAAAAACGCCACGACCTTGTGGGGCCACACCGAAGCAAAGCTGCAGGTCACAAACACAGCACATGAAGAAACACGTCATGTACTCAAAAGATAAATTATGGAATGAAAGGTGTAAAATGGTACTCACCTCCAAACGGATTGTAACCTGATGGTGTAAGGGTGGGTGAACATCAGTTTGAAGAGCTTTCTTGGAACATCGTGGCTCTTCTATGCTAATGCTATGTTGCTAATCGCTAATCCAACCCCTGAACTCTGGAGGGGGAGTGACCTGGGAGTGACCTTCTCGGGGGAGTGGCTCCACTTTTATACTGAGGCAGCAGAGGCTGTGACGACATCGTGCGAAAATTAATGACTGTGCGAATCGTAAACTAATGAGAAAATCAGGGTGCAATACCACAGTTCAACCCATAGGACTACAGATACTCGTTTTTAGACCAAATATTGCCGATTTTAACTAATACGCACAAATACATGAAAAATAACTCAAAAATAGTGCTCAGAAACATTTTAAACACATTCTAGGGAGTTTATCAGCTAAAAAAAGTTAAATTTGGGTTTAGTTTCACTTTAAGGTCAGTTCCACCTTACTTTCAGTCACTTCTCTGCGTAAACAATCAACTTCAGTTTGTAGCGCTGTGCACTGTTCACTGAGTTTTTTATTTTCCTCGAATTGAGTGCTCTCTTTTAGTTGTTCTTTTAATCTATCATACTCAATTTTCAACCTTGTGCACAGGTTGTGGGTTTCTTCTCTTTTTTCCTTGTTCTCTTGTAATTCTCTAGACAGCGATTGTATTTCTTGCTGTAATTTTTCATTCTCCCTGACAGACTCGTCATATTTTCGTCCTCTGGAACGAATGTTTTCCTCATATGACTGTGTTTGCGACTGTATTTCATTTTTTAAACGTTCAGTCTCTGTATTTGTCGTTTTCTGGTATGACACAAAATCTGAAGTGGTACCTTCGTGTTTAGTTTTCTCATCAGCCAGTTTCTCCTCAAGGTCCACACACCTCTCCACTTCATGGTCCAGTCTGGCCTTCAACAGAAGGGCCAATTTGGCTAGACGGTCGGCGCTGAGCTTTTTCCCATCTTTTTTGAGTATGCTTGTTGTTAGATTTTCTAACTCTGTGTTCAGAGTCGAGGTGTCCATTGCTGCTATCTCCTCACCATACTTCACGAGGGGTTTAGTTAGCAGCTTTAAGGCATTATCAACACAATCTGTGTCCTCTGACTCAGTGTCTGAATCCTCCTGCGCTGGGATTTTCTCCTCACCATCAGCATCCTTCAAGGATGAGGATGGTACAACGTCATCTGATTGTGTATCCATATTTGTTTTGAGTCTGTAAAAATCAACAAGCTGGTACATGCAGGTGTTATTCGAAAAAGAAATTCGTTATCAAATTAACCTTACTGTTTTAAATGTACACAGAAAAACGTTAAAAATGCTATTTTTAACCAAAAGTGTACAGTGTACGCCAATGCTGTTTAAAATTTCAGAGATGTGAAGAGCTGAATGTGGAAATGCTCTGCTCTCCATCAACTTTTTCTTTTTTATTTAATTTGAAAATCAAATAAAAGATGCTTTTTGAGTGTTATTTTAAATCTCTTCAGTATTTAAAACGAGCATCAATTGTTCGTCTGTACCTCTGTTATTCAAAAATTCTTTATTTAAAATAAACAGGATTTTTGTTTGCGTACAGAACAATTTTAAAAGCTGGTAATTTCACCATAAAAATGCTGACCTTTTTATGATGTTGTTGAGAAAACTCATCTGTCAACGTCTTTTAACCAACAGGAGGCAGCTTCGAGTCTTAATGATTGTTATCACGAGGAGACTAAATTTTTCATTCAGTATTTAAACTAAAACTACCTTGTTAGAGTTAGTTTCTAGTGTGTTCGTGATAAACGCTCGAACTGCGGTCTTGTCAGAGACAAATTTATGTTGTTAGACAGTTTAGATGGCTTAAATTGAGTTTTTTAAACTTTTAGTGAAACCACTTTTCACCGTGTGTGTGTGAACTGCGTCTGATTGTCACTCAATGTGCATCAGGAAATGACGACAAGAATGGGCGGGCCAACGCAGCGTGCGTAGCGCGTCACCAGCTTCGTACGTAAGCGAGGCGGAGCTCGCTA
>JBBPBX010058320.1:4123-22141 GCA_038048925.1 Garcialebias charrua
ATATTTTATATATACCGTATACAGTACAGTATATATATAATCATAATGGTGTGAAGAGGATGGCTGTAAGGTGAGAAGGGAGGACATCTATAAAGTAAAAAAAAAAAAAAGGAATTCAGGAGATTTTTTATATTGCACTGTGGACATAATCCTCTGCCATACTCACGTTAATGTTATGCTTTATTACCGGTACTCCTAGTGAGATAATTATTTTTCCACAAATAAAAGGTGGACTCATAAACGCCCGCAGAGTTCAAAGTTTCAATTTTCTATCAAAATTTGTCTAAACTATTGTTTTATTTTCCTTCTTTACATAAATACAGTACTGGATTTTCTTTTGTCCTAAAATGTAAAAATATCAATATTAAAACTCCTCATATACATTTAATTTGACAGTATAATGTCACCCCCACAAGCTGGAACCCCTACTCGAACTACCTCAAAGTGGCCCATGGGCCATCAGTTGATAATCCCGGTTGTAGTTGGTTTCACGGCTTCAGACACGTTTAATTCCCTGAGTCAAGGAGCAGCAATGGCTCTTTTGACTGAACAGGTTGCAGACCCCAATCTAGATGCACCCACAAACCAAAAAGGAAGTCTGGACTTCACATATTTATTCGCGCTCACAACATTCACGGACCGACGGAGGACGCCTCAAATTGAGAACGAGAATCACAATAAAGAAACCTTGACCGTGACTTTCCACACATTGGCAAGAAGGAAAACACCAACGTTAAATTACCGTAAAAGGATTTTAGTCATGTGACATGATGTTGATCGGCTTCTGTGATTCTTCAAACTTTCATATTTAGTAGCGAGAAACAGAAAATACTTACAGATACTCCTTAAGCTTGATGTAGCACAGGGCTCTGTTTCCATAAAGAATGTGGTTGTCAGGACTAGGAAAGAAAATTCAGTTATGTAAATTATATAAACAAACAAATTTACCATAACATGCCCTTTTGGGGAGCATGTCCAACATGTTTGTATTGCATTTCTAATCTTTCTTCTCAAATGAACTAATTTAATGTAGTCAACAAAACAACTTCATTAAAAGGTATGTAAAAAATTGTTAACAGAACCATAAGTTTACGTTAAAATATATTTTTGAACAGTAGTAGTCAAATTTAGGGCAAATGAGTTCTTAAGATATCCAGATATCAACTAGTGGGTAAAACAAGATTACTGTACTTAAAAAAAAAACTAATTTTTATTGTTTCAAATAAAAACAGTACGGTAGTCATGAAATAAATATAAACAGGTACAGTACTGTAGATGTTAAAATAGTTTGTCTCGTCATGTCAAATCTAAAACTTTTGTTTCAGAAGTAATATTAATATAGTACTTACTAAAACTGGATGGCTATGGAATAATGTTTTACAGCTTGTTCATATAGTTGTTCCTGAAAAAATTTATTTCCCACCTTCTTCATGAATTCACTATGCTGAAAAAAGAATAAACATGTATTTAAAAAAATGCATCTACCGGTAAATCTTTTCACGTCACAAATATACGGTACTAGCCTGGTTAAAACCAGACCCTTGTACTTCACTTCGCTTTGTACTGAGTCTGGGACTTGTCCCATAGACAAGGATATCTCCGGTAGATTTTTGACCGGACCAATCAGAGAGCAGAAGGCGGAGTTTTGAACGACGTCGACTGACGTCGTCAGTTAAAATGGCTGCCGCCACGAAGGAATTTTCATCAAAACAAGGTAAAAAACTATTATTTCTTTGCTGAGAAAAATATATTTCTTAGCTGACGTTATATCAGAAGTGTTCCTGAGCAATCAGAGAACAGAAGGCGGAGTTTTGAACGACGTCGACTGACGTCGTCAGTTAAAATGGCTGCCGCCACGAAGGAATTTTCATCAAAACAAGGTAAAAAACTATTATTTCTTTGCTGAGAAAAAATATATTTTTTAGCTGACGTTATATCAGAAGGGTTCCTGAGCTTAACAGTTCCTAAATCAATTCACGAAATGGTCAAATCTGCTGGATTTAAATAGTTTCGGTTTGACATTTTCCAAACAGCCTCGGGTGCGCTACGAAAATAAATGATAAAAAAATCGAATTTTATCTCAAATGTTTCATCTAGGCCAACAGTCAGTAAATTAGAGCCATATAATTACACACTGGTAGCAGAAAAAATATCCACCGAGTGGTTTCTGAGCTATTTATCTGATAGCCTGGACCTCGCCAGGCTAAACTAACAAAACTCCGCCTTCCGTTCTCTGATTGGTCCATTCAAAAATCTACCAGAGAAATCGCTGTCTATGGGACAAGTCCCAGACCCTAGTACAAAGCGAAGTGAAGTACAAGGGTCTGGTTTTAACCAGGCTAATACGGTACTAAAAAGCATAAAACATTAACAAAATGTTTACTGTGCAAATCCAATCTCATTGTAATGAAAAATATTTAATGCAATGATTACACATTCCTTCTCAAACTTTTCCTTACAGAAAAAAACAATTACTTTTTCCACACGCTTTGGACGCCGCGGCTTATACAATGCAATGTTTATTATTTTTATTTATTTGTTTACTTTTATATTTACAATTTTATCTTTCCTCAACAGGCTAAAGAGCTTACTGCCGAGAAAAAACTTTTACCGGTAGCTTCGTCACACCTGAGCGCTTGCATTGCTGCTCAACATACGCCTCTCTTGGAGGTGGGTCATTGTGACACAGACACTTCTAGTTGGGTGTGCTTTAAACCAGAAATTATGGTACTTTTTGACTATTTAAAGTTTAAATTTTGTTACCATTTTAAATGTCTAAACTTTTCCAAGCTCAAAATTCCAACATTCTGCCAAATTTTGTGGCTGTTCATCGTCTGGGCTTCTGTTAATGAAAATGCTAAACTCTATTGTAAAATAAAGGCCTTCCTTGAAGGAATGCTTAACGCCCGCCACCTGTCCCCTCATATTGTTTCAGCACAAAATCATCTCATGAACAGAATTAAAGCTGCTTTGGACAAACCTAGAAATTAACATTTTGATAAATTCAATTAGGTTGTGACATGATTTTTTTACTATTCATAAAATTGCTCAAAATATATATATTATATCATTTAAATATGTTTGTTTTTGCAAACAAAATGATAAATCACTTTAATTTTGCTTTAAAAGTGATTTTGAACTTCAAGCCGTGTTTAATCATGGGAAATCCGATTACACTCGAACGCACCATATGTGATGTCACACTGGGCAGAGGGCTGTGGTGTCTTTAATAGCGGACAATTTAAAACTGGACGAATTTAGCAATCTATGTGAAGATTTGAGCTATTTGTCTTCATTTTGGGAAGCAGAAAATAGTTTGGGTGATGGAACAAGAAACAACAGGATCTAATTTAGGTCTGATGCTGTATCAGACTTCCTTCATGTCGAGCTGCTCATACCTGCGCACTGTGACAAGCCCAGAGCTCTGCCCGGTGTGACATCACAGATGGTGCGTTCGCGTGTAATGGGATTTCCCATGATTAAACACGGCTTGAAGTTCAAAATCACTTTTAAAGCAAAATTAAAGTGATTTATCATTTTGTTTGCAAAAACAAACATATTTAAATGATAAAATATATATATTTTGAGCAATTTTATGAATAGTAAAAAAATCATGTCACAATCCCTTTAAGCTCATAAGGTGTTCAAACAAAACTTAAACACTAAATCATTTTTTAAAAGCTACATAAAAAGTGCATCTCTACAGTATAAGGATTTTAGGTAAATGTATAAATGCTGAGCTAGCAAATCAATTTTAAATACCGTACCGGTAAATGAAGAGTATTTCCTCCACAAAGAATTTTTTTTTTTTTTTTATCGCATTTCTATTTAAACTTTTGAAATGTTACCATTAACCATAGAAAAATATCAACAGGCCCAAAGCTCTGAGGATTGTGTTGTCGAATCTTACCTCTAAAGCAATTTCATCGTGTTCAACCATCAGATCCGTCAGCGCTTTCTTAGTGTTGATGCTCATTTTCTGAATCAAACTGGCATCTGAAAATTTAAATGGTTACATTATTTAATTACTAGAAACGTTTGTGCTTTGAACAACCAGGAAACTGAAAAATCCTGTTCTGCAGTGGAAGGAACCAGAGCTCCATCGTGTCTTACACTCAGCGAAGATGTAGTTGAGGGCCAACAGGAACTTGGGAATGCCGAGTATCGTCATGTGACGGGGTAGAAAAAGATCCTTAGATTTCTCCAAAACTTCCACCACTTTTACTAAAGTATCCGGACAAAACTGCTGTGGGAAAGATTCACAGTAGAGTTTACACTTGACCAACGACAAATTTAATCCTCCGTTAAGTGTTCATTTAAATGTTTTTCTTTTTTCATTGATTATTTTAGCATAAAATTTGTAACGCAGCGAGAGTTCTGATCTGTTTTGTGTGTTTGAATAACACATTAAAGAAGTCGTACAAATGCAGCAGTTTCTTTGAGACAACAGACGTTTTGTCGAACAGATCGGTTTTCTTTCATTTCTTCCAAGACTTACCATATTCATGTGGTTATAGTAGAAAAGCAATTTGGGAACGTCCTCCTCCAGCTGAAACAGAACAAGACTAAAATCATTGTTCTAAAAAAAGTAAAATATTAAAACAGCAAATGTTGAGCCTGTATTTCTGATTAATTGTATTGTTTCATGTTTACTCAAAGGGCAGGGCGATATGGACCAAAACTCATATCTCGACATTTTTAAGATGAATGGTGATATACAATACTGTATATCTCAATGTTTTCTTTTCTTTCAATAAAGTATACAAAAATGTATTTCAGTCAAAGCTTACTCTAATTTGTCACACAGGCACCTTTATTAACAAACAGCTGTAACTGTACAAAATAAATTTCTAAAAAAAAAAAAAATAATAATAATCTTCTCTTCTTTCTGAATTTCATGGTTCCTATGCTCATGAATGCACCGTGACTGCCCCGATGCTACTGAACGCAGCACCGCTCTGTGTGTAAAGTGCTGCAGGCTGTGCGTTAAGAGATTTTTCTCTCCTGACACAGATGGAGCCTTGCTGTTTGAACATCGGTTTACATTAATACAAGAAGAAACAAGAAAAAAGAAAGTATTTGTGTGCAAATACCAGAACAAACACCAAATAAATCACCGTAACTAAAGCTCCCAGTATACTCCCACGTACGTACGTTCACGCGTACGTACGTACGTACGTACTGTACACAGAGGGTTCAGACATCATAGAGTACCCACCCTGAGCAGCTGCAGCGTAGCTCCACAGACAAGGAGCGTTTACCTACGGGACAAATTGAGGTCGCTGATTGGTCATTGGACAGGTCCGGAGAAAAAAAGGCGAGAGCTGGCAGCCACAGCCGCAGCGGTGTTCTGTGATTATATGTTGTTAATAACAAGTTCTATAAAAAATAAAAAATAAAAAACAGGGAGTGCTGGTCCTGCAGCCCACACATCAGACCAGCACACCAGGAAATCTCCAGAACCTCCCGCAGCCACGCTGGACCTGAGTTTAATTTGCTCGTGACAATCTAAAAAAGCTATGTCTGGTCCTCTGGACATTCAAAAAACAAAACAAAACAATTGTAGAAACGTTTTGTCTTCCTCAGTCTGAGGTGCTGTATTCAGCTCAGTCTTATAAATAGCACCCTCTCACAGTGGATCAACCAGTTGGCTGATGACAGCCGAAACCAGCTGCTCACATGATCAAGGAGGACCATCAGCCTGACGATGGATCGTTAACACCCTGATGGTTGTTTGCTATTCACAGAGGGTTGAGTGATACTAGCAAGAAGATGTAAAAAATAGCAGGTTGGCTTTCTTGGACTGTGAGGTCTCAGTTTCTGATAGAGGAAATTTGCAAACTGAGGTGTACCGCAAACCCACCCACACAGACCAGTATTTACAGTTTGACTCCCATCACCCTCTGGAGCACAAGTTATGCCTCATCCTCACCTAAAGCATATCGCGCTTCCAAAAATCTCCAAACGCACTGTACTGGCTGCTTGTCAACAGATGACTGTCCTCATCTAACGCGTCTGCAGTGGGAGGAGGAGCGTGTTGGTCCTCTTCCGGTGGTGGTGTTTGTTTATTTCCGGTCTCAGAAAAATGGCGGACGCAATACGAAGAATTGCCTTGTTGTACTTAATCTACAAAGCAGCAACACGCAGACGCCGTGCACAACGACGATTCTGGATTCACCCCACATTAGAGAGGCGTCATGAATTCGGTGAATTTCACCATCTGATCCAGGAGCTGCGCGCAGACGAGGAGCGCTTTCAGCGGTACTTCCGTGTCACCCGCGCCCAGTTTGACGACCTGCTGTAAGTTTCTCCTCCATGTTTACCTGTTTACATGTTGCGTGATCACATGGCAGAGTCTCTCCTGATTGGTCCTGATTGTTTGCTGCTGAGCAGCGAGCTGAAGCGAGCTGTGGAAGCACGGCATTCCGTGCTTCCACAGTCGCTGCTCGGATGCGACGCGGGAGTAGGAAACAGCTGCTGCTCACTTTCGCGCTGCTTGTATGCTGTAGATGCGCCGCGACACGACCCGCTGCTCCAAGATGCGCGTCCCCATAGACTTTCAATGTAAAGTGGCTGTTTCGGCTGCGCGAGATGCGTGCGGTGGGGATCCAGCATTAGGAGTCATCAGGACTCTATCACAGAGCAGACAGCGTCCCCACTAACTCAGGAGCCAGACAGAAGGAGAAATCACACACAAAACAGGCTCTAGAGAAATGTGGATATCCTAACTGGGCCTTCCTGAAAGCAGAGAAGAAACCCAAACAGGACTCCAGCCAGCCATCAGGTGAAAAGAAGGAACCCAGACCCAGACCAGTGGTCATTCCGTATGTTGCGGGAGTTTCAGAGACATTGAGACGTTTATTTTCTAAACACAACGTCCCAGTGGCTTTTAAACCCCAAAATACATTACGGCAAAGACTGGTTCATCCCAAAGATCCAGTCCCCCGGCACAAACAGAGTAATATTGTGTATGCTGTTCAGTGTCAGGAGGGCTGTGATCAGTCTTACATTGGGGAAACTAAACAGCCACTGGCCAAAAGGATGGCCCAGCACAGAAGATCAACATCATCAGGTCAGGACTCTGCGGTCTACACTCATCTCCAGGCCAGCGGTCACTCTTTCAGGGATGAAGATGTTCACATCCTTGATAGAGAGGAACGATGGTTTGAGAGAGGAGTAAAGGAGGCCATCTTTGTGAAAAGAAACCGTCCATCATTAAACAGAGGTGGAGGCCTCCGGGTTCAACTGTCCCCCACTTACAATGCTGTTATTGCTAGTATCACTCAGCCCTCTGTGAATAGCAAACAACCATCAGGGTGTTAACGATCCATCGTCAGGCTGATGGTCCTCCTTGATCATGTGAGCAGCTGGTTTCGGCTGTCATCAGCCAACTGGTTGATCCACTGTGGGAGGGTGCTATTTATAAGACTGAGCTGAATACAGCTTCTCAGACTGAGGAAGTCTTTCGGACGAAAGACGAAACATTTCTACAGTTTTTTTTTTGCTTTGTTTGGTTTTGTGAATGTCCAGAGGACCAGACTTAGCTTTTTTTAGATTTTTTTTACCTGGATTATTGAGCATGCATCAGGGTTGCTCGTGACAAATTTGTTCATTTCTCATCATTTCAGTCATGGAGTCAACCGAGGAGGAAGCGATCACTTGCCTTTTGGCAAAAAACAAAACAAATAGCCAGATCAGGGATGAAGAAGAGGAATTTAATACATTTGTGTCGCATGCAAAACAGTCCGGCGCCGGGCAGTTTATTGTGCGACACCGCGTTTGATGTCGTAAAATTGAGCTTTGCGCGTACATGCCCTGCGGGGGTACGATTGTATCTCTGCGTACGTCCATACGCAGAGCTATACTGGGGGGCTTTAAGAAGCTCAAAATTAACTTTTAAATTCTCAGTAATGAGTAGGACAATCAAAATAATCACAGTAACTTATTACTCTTTAGCTTATATAAAAATACACTGAAAAATACTATCTAATTTAATAAAGATGCTCATGAATCAGCGATGTTGCATTTTCACAGGAAAAAAAATCTGTGGAGATTAAAACTTGATGCTCAAACATACCGTTAATTTCTCCACGTCAGAGAATAATGATTCCACAGCCTGTATCTTGATTATGTTGAACAGAGTCAGCTCGTCCCTGAGAGGAGATCAGAAATGTTTAAACAATCTAAGCTTAAAGGTATTGTGACATGATGTTGGAACTATGCATAAAGTGGCACAACATATATACTGTATGTTGTAAATGGTAAATGGAGCTTATTTATATAGCGCTTTCCAGCCCCCTGTGAGGAGCCCCAAAGCGCTTTACAATACCAGCCATCCACCCATTCATTCAGACATTCATACACCGGTAGTGGTAGCCTGCCTTGCAAGGCGCCATCCAGACCTACCGGGAGCAACTCTGGGTTAAGTGTCTTGCCCAGGGACACAACGACACATGGTGGGCGGATGCGGGATTCGAACCTCCAACCTTCCGATCAGGGGTCGACTGCCATTACCACTACACCACGGCCGCCCCTGTTGTATCCTGTTGTATCATTCAACTATGTTTGTTTTTTACAAGCAAAATGATAAATCAATGAAAATTTGTTTCAGAGTGATTTTAAACTTGGCGCCGTGTTTCGTCATGGGACATCCGGGTACCGGTACTTCCGCATGCGACGTGATGTGGCGTAGAGACACGAAGTTCAGTCTGCGGATGCTATTAGAACGCAGTTTCTTTTTTTTTTATTTCTTTTTTTTTTTTATTGACATTTATAAATATATTTAACACAATTAACATTTAACACTTCAATTATTTGTAAATTATCTATTTAAATGTCTTTAACAATAGAAATAAAGAAACAAAAAAATAATAAATAAATCAAAACTAATAAAAATAAAAAACAAACATAGAAAACAAAAACAAATAAAATAAAAAATACTTAATATAAAAGGAGTGAAAGTGGTTTTTTGTTACAATCATTCAGAAATTACTAGGTCTATATCTGGTCTACATGATTTTATACAAACCATCCATTTCTTCCAGCATAGAATAAATCGGTCCTTTCATCGTTTACTTCTGCAGTTATTCTATACATCCTGTATATGTCCATTGTAATGTCCATCCATATGTTCAATGTTGGGCTCTCCAGTGAAAGCCAATGTTTCGTGATGGCTTTTTTGCACGCCACTAATAAAATATTAATTAGGTATTTGTCCATCTTTGAGCATCCTTCAGGCATGAGTCCAAAAAACAAAACTTTACTTTCTAAAGGCAGTTGACATCCAATAATATCTTGTATTGCTTTATGTATCTCCCTCCAATAGGTTCTAATTACTTGACAGTCCCAAAAAATATGATAATGATTTCCAATGTTATTTCCACAATTTCTCCAACAAGCTGGAGAATTACCTTTATAGTGGGATTTTTGGTAGGGTGTAATGAAATATCTTATCAAACTTTTCCACCCAAATTCCCTCCATCTCAATGAGCTGCTACATTTCCACTGATACTCCCAAATTGTTCTCCACTCTTCCTCTGTTATATGTATTTCTCCCTCCATTTCCCATTTTGTTTTGATATATAATGTTGAATGTGCTTTCATATTTACAAGTCCTTTGTACAGACCTGAGATAATACCTCTGTTTGTTTGAGTCATATGCCTCTTTAAACTGGCCCAACAGCGGTTTGCTCAATTCTGATATTTTTTAATTTTTATCCTTGACAAAATGTCTTACCTGTAGATAACGAAAAAAATCATGTGCTTCTAACAAGTATTTTTCCTTAATCCATTCAAAACTTTGTAGTGTGTTGTCTTTTATCATCTTACACACAGCTGTTAATCCTTTCTGTGTCCATTCCTTGAATCTATTGTCCAATTTATTTGGAGTAAATTGTGTATCATATGCACACCACTTTAAGATTACTAGATCATCTTCTAATTTGTATGTTGTTATTACATTTTTCCACGTTTTCAGAGTCAGCTTGATCCAAGGGTTATCTATATTTTTATAGCATTTTGTAGGTCACTGTCTGCTGAGTGCTTGTAAGGGGGTGGAGGTCAGGGCCTCTTCAAGGCCTCTTCAATGTTCTTCCATTGAGCTTTATATGAAGGATTGCACCAACAGATCATAGGCCTCAGCTGTGCTGCCCAGTAGTAATCTCTAAGGCAGGGGTGTCAAACATGCGGCCCGGGGACCGGATCCGGCCCGCAAGGGGTTTTTAGTCGGCCCGCGGATAAATCTGAATTATAAAAAAAAGAATAAACGCTATTTTCTTAAAAATCTGCAGTTCCTATGTTGTCCACTAGAGGTGCTGTGTTTTAGTCAGTTCCTATGTTGTCCCACTCAAACCGGGTGCCTCTAGGACCCAGGGACGCTGTGTTTTAGTATGGGAGACGCAGCAGATAGCAAGAGACTCTGCTCATTTTCCCTGTGTCTGTGCGCAGCAAGCGTTCCTCCTGATGTGAAACAGTACAAAGACAAGATTTCAGGGTTGCTGAGGAAGTTTGAAAAATTATTTCAGGTCTTTAGAAGAATAGAATATATCTTTATTGACAGGGCACAATACAACATGATTGAAATTACGCACACGTCTTAAAAGATGGGCCGAGTGCACGAAGCTGCAGTCGTGTCTGCGTTCACAAAGGTGAACTCAAATTCAAGATCTTTTTTATTGAGTTTTTCATTTTTTTCCTCTTCAAACAACAACAACAACAACAACAACAACAACAACAACAACAAACAAAAACAACAACAACAACAAAAAAACACAACAATCAATCTAAGTTACAACATGTAGAAAATAATCCCTACCCAATCACTGCCAAAAGAAAAGGGAAAAAAATAAATAAAAGGTAAAATAGCCAAGAGACTGCATTAACCTGAATGAGTTGTGTTGTCAAAGAGACTGTAACAGATTCAGGAAAGGTCCCCAAACATTCTCAAATTTACCCTCTTTCTGTTGGAGTGTGAATCTGATTTTCTCCAGCTTTAAACAGGACATGATGTCAGCCAACCACTGAGCGTGAGTGGGTGGAAACGGCTCTTTCCACCTGAAGCTTAGGATATAGTTGACGCGTCGCATAGGGCGCGCGGCCAAAGTGACGCAATCGCGAAGTCCCCGCCCCCGCGCTTTGGCCAGCGCGTTGGTTTCGCGCGTGGTCGTGCACCTCCTAGATTTTGAAGCTCCGCAAGCCTAGCGCGCGCGCCGAATTGATTGACAGGTCGGGTGTGGACCTCACCGACAGTCTTCACGCCAGAATCTGCAGCTGTCTGCGCCGCTGTGGTCGTGGAAACGGCGTCGCGACGCATGGAGGAATGTTTTGTGACACAAAATGTTAAAATTCTCCTTCATTCCTGATCTGGAGTCGGACTTTTCTTTTGTTTTTTCGCCAAAAGTCACGTGATCGCTTTCTCCTCCGCTGACTCCATGCATTGAAAGCCGCAAATAAAGACAACAGTTCAGCACGCGAGCAGAAAGCTATTTGTTTTTGTTGTGTGATTTCAAACAGTTCTTCTTCTACGGTAGATTTCTTCTTCTACACCCTTTCTTGCAACATATGCACAGGTTTTAGAGGGTACTGCCACCTGCTGGTCCGTAAAAGAACAGCACTTTGCCAAGCGCTGCCGTGCCACACTATAAACGCATGCACAGTGCGCGCGCAGCACGCGCCCTCCAGCTTGCGGACCAAAGCGCGACTATATCCGAGCCATAAGTAAAATAGCTCGTCTGGCCAGGAGAGAGGTGAACGATATTACATGTTGTTGGTTTTTATTTAGGTTTGTCATGCCCTCTAGACCAAACAGAGCAATCAGTGGGTCAGGGTTCAGGCGTGTATCTAGTACATGTGATAAAGTCTGAAAGATTTCCCGCCAATATTTGTTCAGAGATGGGCAAAACCAAAACATATGGGAGAGAGAGGCTTCAGCATGTTTGCATCTCACACAGTATGGGCTGACATCAGGATACATAGAGGACAATTTCAGTTTAGAGATGTGAGCTCTGTGCACCACTTTAAATTGTATTAGACAATGTCTAGCACAGAGAGAACTGGAGCTCACCAGTTTGAGTATGGAGGTCCAAGAGTCCTCTGAAATAGAGGAGCCGAGATCCTCTTCCCAAGCAGCTTTGATTTTATCTGAGGAAGCACGCTTCAAATCCAATAGTTTACTGTAAATGAATGAAATGGACTGTTTTTTATTTGGGTCTAGAGAAAGAATAGTGTCAACAATACTGCTATCAGTTGAAATGGAGAGGCTGGACAAATGAAGAGTAATAAAGTGCCGTATTTGGAGATACCTAAAAAAATTGGACTGGGGAAGACTAAATTTTTCACATAGTTGTTGAAATGAAGCTAAAGTGTTATTGAGAAACAAGTCATTGAAGCGTACTATACCCCTTCTTTGCCATTCTTTAAAAACAGAGTCCTGAGATGAGGGTTTGAAAAGTTGGTTAGACATGATAGGGCTATAGAGAGAGAAACTAGAGAAATTGAAACATTTACGAAATTGTGCCCAGATTTTTAGTGAGTGTTTTATAACTGGATTTATAACAGTTGTAAGTGGTGGAAGCGGGAGTGAGGATCCCAAGAAAGCCACGGAGGACCATTTCCCAGAACACTGTGACTCCATCTCTACCCAGTCAGGGCTGTCAGGCCTGTTGTAATAGAATGACCAGAATGCTAGACAGTGCAAGTTTGCTGCCCAATAATAAAAGCGGAAATTTGGAAGGGCAAGACCGCCTGCGGCCTTAGTTTTTTGGAGATGTGTCTTATTTAAGCGTGGACGTTTTCCTTGCCACAGATATGATGAAATGATGGAATCTAACTGAACAAAGAATGAACCAGGGATAAAAACAGGAATATTTTGAAAAAGATATAAAAACTTAGGTAAAGTGACCATCTTGACTGAGTTAATACGGCCTGTGAGGGAAATGGAAAGCGGTGACCATCGGGATAATGCCTGCTTTGTCTGATTCAACAGAGAGACAAAGTTTTCTTGATATAAATCTTTATACCTCCTCGTAACTGTAACACCCAGGTAAGAGAATTTTGTCTTCTCAATTTTAAGAGGCCATTTACCAAAGTCAAGAGTCTGCGCCAGGGTATTGACAGGGAAAATTACACTTTTACTCAGGTTTAATTTGTAACCAGAGTTTATTCCAAATTCCTCAAGTAATGATAAAACGGAGGGCAGCGTGTCAGTCGGATGAGAAATGAAAAGTAAAAGGTCATCAGCATAAAGGGAGACCTTGTGCTCCATATCGCCTCTCCAGATTCCTGAAATTGTGTCACAGGACCGCAAAGCAGTGGCAAGAGGTTCAATTGCCAGGTCAAAGAGCATAGGGCTCAGTGGGCATCCCTGGCGAGTTCCTCGATGTAGACTGAAGGGTTTTGATATCTGAGAGTTGGTACGAATGGTTGCGGTGGGATGTGAATAAATTAATTGCACCCATGTAATGAAATTGGGGCCAAAACCAAATTTGTCAAGAACATTAAACAAGTAGTCCCATTCAACCCGATCAAATGCTTTCTCTGCATCAAGGGAAATAACACACTCAGGAACAGTATCCGAAGGAGAATAAATAATGTCAAAAAGGCGTCTGACATTAAAAAAGGAGTGCCTGCCTTTAATGAATCCAGTCTGGTCTTTTGATATGATCAAAGGAAGGATCTTTTCCAACCTTTGAGCAAGAACTTTGGCTAAAATTTTGGCGTCTGTATTTAAAAGGGAGATTGGTCGATAAGAGGAACAGTGAGTTGGGTCTTTTCCTTTCTTTGCAATGAGGGTAATGCAGGCCTCTAAAAAAGATTTCGGAAGGGATCCTTGGTCAAATGACTCTAAGAGAACCGAGTGTAGGAGTGGGGAAAGTAATGAAGAAAATTTCTTAAAAAATTCAGCAGGGAAGCCGTCAGGACCCGGACATTTGCCAGACTGCATTACCGATACAGCTGACACAATTTCTGTCAGGGATATTGGGATCTCCAGTGCATCTTTCAGGTTGGGTGTGAGTTTTGGCATGTTGGTCTTTTCGAAAAACTGAGAAGATAAATTCTTGTTGGTTTGGGATTCTGAAGTATATAAATGGGAATAAAAGTCCTTAAATGCTCTGTTAATTTGTAAATGATCTAGAGTTGTGGTGCCGTTCTCTAATTGGATCTTAGGGATGATTTGTTTAGCCATGGCACCCTTCAACTGATTTGCCAGTAGTTTTCCTGACTTTTCTCCATGTATGTAAAATGATGATTTACTTTTCAAAAGTGATTGTTCTATTGAGTATGTAGACAATAAATCAAACTTAGTTTTGAGTTCTACTTTTTTTTTGTACAGATTAGGGCATTTGTTTTGAGCATATTGTTGATCAATTTCTTTTATCTGCTGGGCTAAATCAGTTCTTTCTTTTTGAGATTTTTGCCTCAGCCGGGCGGTATATGAAATGATTTGTCCCCTAAGATAGGCCTTAAGGGTATCCCAAACGGTTGACAGTGGGATCCCAGGAGTTCTGTTTATGGATAGAAAGAAGGTTATTTCTTTTTCTATAAATGTAACAAAATCATTGTTTGACAGTAACGTTGAATTGAATCTCCACTGTCTACTCCTTATAGGAATACACACTACTACTCACTCACCCAGCACACTCACTCTTTGCCCCACTCCCCTCAGGACGGAGGTTGAGGAGCATCAAGTGTAGAACCACTAGACTGAGGAACAGCTTCTACCCTGAGGCTGTTAGACTCATGAATAAATAAAAATAAAATAAAAAATAAACACTGCAAAATATCACATCATGCTGATGCTGATCTGTTTTCTTGTTGCTGTGTTCATCTGTGACCATCTGCTCATACAAACTCATGTTCGTGCTGCTGTTTATTTCCACTATATTAGGCTTAGTGTATTACTAGTTGATGTTTTTCTTAGTTAATTCTAGATGTTATTACTGTTTTTCTCTTGCATTTGTTGTTGGATGTAACTGGGACCCCGTGTACATAATCTCGTTTTCATCACATGTACCACATGCGGTGCAAATGACAATAAAGACTCTCTGACTCTGAATGTCAGGGAGGGACAAAGACAGAGTGACAGGTGCATGGTCTGAGATGACAATACTGTGGTAGTCACAGCCACGGACAGAGGGAAGAAGTTTGTTGTCCATGAAAAAGTAATCGATCCTCGAGTATGAGTGATGAACATGAGAAAAAAAAGAATATTCTCTCTCAGCTGGGTGTAAAAAACGCCATACATCGCACAGGCCATACTTAGATAGAAAGGCACGAATAGTGTGGGACGACCTGCTGGCTGTGGCAGGGTTTGTAGAGGATCTGTCCAAAACTGGGTCCAACCAGCAATTCAAGTCACCACTGAGTATCAATGAGTATGTGTTTAGGTCCGGGAGCAGTGAAAATAATTTCTCAAAGAAACCAACATCATCCGTATTTGGGGCATAAACGTTAACTAGCACTACTGGTGTGTTGTACAATTTACCGGAAACAATCACAAAACGACCATATTTATCTGAGTTAACTTGAAAAGGTTCAAATGAAATGTCTTGACTGATGAGGATCGAGACGCCCCGAGCCTTTGCTCGAAATGAGGAATGGAAACTCTGCCCGTGCCATGTTTGCAGTAATCGTTTGCTATCGTCACTTCTAATGTGAGTCTCCTGCAGGAAAGCAATGCCTGTATTTAACTGTTTTAAATGAGAGAGCACCTTCCTTCTCTTGACGGGGTGGTTCAAACCTTTGACGTTCCAGCTTGACAACACCAACTGACCACTCATATTACTAATAATTTGTATAAGAAAGGTAGGTAATACAGTCTAATGTGTTGATGGCTGTGCAGTTCTTGGCAAAGTGAAAGAAAATATAAATTAATGGCAGTGATGGACCCCCCACCCCCCTCCCTTTCCCACCCTGGACAGCTGCAACAGACAGAAGCAGCAAGCTCCATAGAAATTAAAAATAAGTCTCCTGTCTAATGGTGTGGTTACACCGAACAGCTTTTCAACCTCCAAAAAGCTCCTCACGCACGCAAGTGGACGCACTTGTGAATGCAGCGTGTCCAAACCTGAACGCCAGAACGCGAAACAGCTGCTGGGTGTGTGGGAGGAGCTTACCGGTATACAGAGTCCTGCGCACAGAGTCCTCACTGCACTCCGCCAGGCGAGGAGCTTTTTATTTCCGTCTCTGTCGAGCAGACTTGACTGGTCGTGAAGGAATTGTCGCGAACACACAGCTACAATGAGTTTCTCTTCCATAGTCCACGACCTCGCGGGTCTTTTCTTTTTTTTTCGACAAACAATACGTCACATAGTGCGCGCGCACCCTCGTTTCCGCGTCACATAGGGACTCTCCCCCTGCCCCCTCTCTTCTCCCCCGACTCTCCCTGATTGGTTGACACACCAACCAATCAGGTAGAGTTGAGCGGCGTTTGAAAGTTTGAACCGCGAAATCTTCAGCATGTTGAATGCGCGGATTGGAGGCTGAAGCCGGTTCACGTGCACGGAAAAACGCTTCCCAGCACGCTCAACACGCACGCGACCTGACGCCAGACGCCAAGACGTGGCTGGAAGCGCGTCCCCCATTGACTTTACATGTAAACTGGACGCTCCTGCTGCCAAAACGCTGTTCGGTGTGACTACACCATAACTTTTAAACTAGTGCTCCAGTATCATAAGAGGGAAAAAAAATGTATAAGCACCTCATGCAAGGCCAAAAATGTACACATAGATGTGTGATCACGCATACACATATAAACAAAGTTAAATTAATCCTAATCCTAAATTAAATCTTCAATCAGTCCAAGACCAATTCAAGATTCAATTCAAGATAGTCAACAGGTAAACAAGAAGAGGAAAAATGTTAATAGTTCAAAATAATATATTGAAAACATTATATATTTCACCCATTTTTATACATGGATAGGCCTACTTCAATTATTTATGTGCCTAAATACAAAACCAGAAAGCCCCACCAAAAAAAAAAAAGTCTCAGATAATCAGAGTATGGGCAGAGTCCTGCTCATCTGTTCGTCACCTCATGTAAAGAAAAGTTTAGTGTAAACATAGACAAAGCCAGTGCGGGAACAGCGCGTTGCACATCAGTCAAAAGAAAAGTTAAATATTACTGTACTTGCGCTGTAAAGCCTGAGGTAACTCCTGTCCTGTCTAACTTTTAAACTAGGGCTCCAGTATCATAAAAGGGGGGGGGGGATAAATTTTTTTATAAGCACCTCACAAACTAGTTTAAAGTATGCAAGGCCAAAAAATGTATACACATAAATGTGTACCGGTAATCACGCACACACATACAAACGTAAAGTTAAATTAATCCCAATCTCAAATTAATTATCAATCAATCCAGGACTAACCCAAGATTCAGCTCAAGATAGTCAACAGGTAAACGAGAAAAGGAAAAATGTTTCATTTCAAAAATGTTAATAGTTCAAAAAAAGCCGCAGTAAAAACTAAAAAAGTCTCAGATAATGAGAGTATGGGCAGAGTCCTGCTCATCTGTTCCTCACCTCATGTAAAGAAAAGTTTAGTGTAATAATCAAAGCCAGTGCGGGAACAGCGCGTTGCACATCAGTCAAAGAAAAGTTAAATGTTACTTGCGCTGTGAAGCCTGAAAGGTGTCTATGAACTTCTGCGCCTCCTCGACAGAGCCCAGCCACTTTCTGTGTCCATCAGGTAAAGTCACGCGGAGTCGAGCAGGAAAAAGCAGAGCAGGTTTTAAACCCAGAGAGTACAGCGCAGCCATCACTTCCTTATATTCCACTCGCTGGTTAAGGACTTCTGGGCTGTAATCTTCCACGATCCGCACCGGTTTCCCCCGGTATTCAAGTTTACCTCTGCGTCGAGCCTCCCTGATGAGGAGCTCCTTCACCTGGACCCGGTGCACTCGCAGGATAACCGGGCGCGGCCGCTGGTCCGAGGCGGGTTTCGGGGCGAGGGTTCGATGGGCCCGGTCCAGTTCGGGTGGAGAAGGAAGCGTGTCACGCCCGTAGATGTCGCACAGCAGGTT
>JBBPBX010058321.1:0-22140 GCA_038048925.1 Garcialebias charrua
GTGCCTAGACAAGGTAAATGGAAGAAATCCTGAATCGTTGCATGTTTTTATTACTGGTGGTGCAGGCACAGGTAAAAGTCACTTGATCAAGGCAATTGAATATGAATCCAAAAGAATATTGTCACCAATGTGTCGGCATCCTGACAACACATGTGTTTTACTGACTGCTCCCACTGGTATTGCTGCATACCATTTGAAAGCATCAACAATTCACACCACCTTTTCCATTGGAAAAGATGTACGCTTACCCTACACACCTTTGGGAGAAGAAAAACTCAATTCTTTACGTCTAAAATATGAAGATCTTCAGATTCTTATCATAGATGAAATATCAATGGTAGATCATAATCTCTTATCATACATCCACGGTAGATTACGTCAGATAAAACACACGGGTAACTTTTCTCCATTTGGAAATGTTACAGTAATTGCAGTAGGCGATTTTTTCCAATTACCTCCTGTCAAAGGTAAAGCACTGTATTCAGATGGAGTTGCTAGCCCCTTGTGGTCAGATTTATTTAAACTTTTTGAATTAACAGAAATAGTCAGACAAAAAGATGTTGTTTTTGCCCAACTGTTAAATCGGATAAGGACTCGTTCCAAAGGGACTGCTATGCTACCTGGTGATATACAGGTTTTAAAAAGTTGCGAAACTGGTGAGGTGAGCTCAGCCTTGCATATATTTGCAACGAATCAACAAGTAAATGAGCACAACATGAATCATTTGTTTGAAATGTGCCCAGACTACGTAAGAATTGCGGCACAAGATTATGTAAATGATAAGAAAACAGGCAAATTAAGATCATTAGAAGGGAGTCACGTTAAAGCGTCAAATACATGTTTATCAGAAGAGTTGTTTTTGGGTAAAGGTGCACGCGTCATGCTATGTAAAAATGTGGATGTTAGTGATGGTTTGGTTAATGGTGTTTGCGGTACTGTTACAAAGATCATTAAACCAGAAAAGGATAACTTTCCTAAAATGGTTTATGTTGAATTTGATGATGATCGTGTAGGTATACAGAGGAGGAAAAACAGTCATTATACATCATCAGATTTGGCTCGATCCACACCTATTAAACCCGAGGAGGAAAGAGCCACTGCTAAAGGTGGATTGCGACGTCAATTTCCACTGAAGCTTGCCTGGGCCGTTACTGTACACAAAGTACAAGGCATAACTGTTGAAGAAGCAGTTGTTTGTCTCAGTAAAATCTTTTCAGCCGGTCAAGCTTATGTTGCTCTAAGCCGAGTTAAAAGTATTTCTGGATTGACGATTCAGGAATTTAATGATAAAAAGATTTATTGTAAGGATGATGTAACAGATGCAATTCAGCATATGACACCTCTCTTGACAGAACCTTCACAACTGGGTAGATTTGATGGATCATGTTTCACTGTGTTTTTAATAAATGTTCAAAGTTTGAATCGCCATGTTCAAGATTTGGCATTTTGTACACAACAGTTCAAACCAAAGTGTATTGCTGTAACAGAAACCTGGGTGTCTGTTGTCTCGTCAGATACATTAAAGATTGATGGATACAGTTTCCATAACTGTCCACGAAATTTAGCGTATTCTGGCAATGAGACAACATTGATACCATTACAACAGCAACAACATGGTGGAGTTGGCATCTATATTGCAGATGGTATGGCATGTGAATTTTTGCATTCACCACATGTTGATTTAGAGTGTGTAGTGTGTCATTTTCTGAGTTTGAATCTAGTGGTGGTGGTTGTTTATCGCCCACCCCAGTATCCTCTGGCAATTTTTAAGAAAAATTTAGGCACATTGCTTGATTGGCTAGAACAAAAAAGTAATACAATTGGATTAATGGGAGACTTTAATGAAGATCTTTTTAAAAGCTCATCCATTTCTAAAGTACTAAGTGACAGAGGATATATTCAAATAGTGAAAGAACCAACCACTGAGAAAGGAACTCTCATAGATCACGTGTACTTAAAATCAGATGCATATGAAATGGAGGCTATGGTCATACCAACATATTTTAGTGATCATGAGGGTATAATGTGTGGTTTTAAACCGATGAAATTTTCCTGAGTTGTCTGTCCATCCATTTTCTTCCACTTATCCGGGGTCTTCTCACAGGATTAACAGCTAAGGAATTCCACACTTCCCTCTCCCAAGTCACTTAAGCCAACTTCTCTGTGAGAAGTGTGAGACGTTCTCAAGCCAGTTGCAAAACGTAGTCCATCCGAAGTGTCGTAAATCTTCCTCTGGATGTCTGTGTGGTGTGATATGTGGAACATCTCACAAGGAAAACATTTAGGAATCATCCTATCCAATTGTCTGAGCCACGTTTATCTATCTTCTCTCAACGTAGAGAAGCAACAGATGTACTCAAAGTCCTTTATGAACGATTGAGTTTCTCAGCCCATTTTTAAGGTAGAGTGCAGACACCCTGCGAAAAAGTTTGTATTTTGGCTCTTCGTATCCAAGATCTCATTGTTTTACTCATAAACAAAAGCTCATGACCATCAATGAAGATGTAAACATAGATCAACTGGTAATTAAGAGCTTTGCCTTTTGGCCTGGCTCTTTCTTCATTATGAACATAAATGAAGAGATAAATTGAAATGTAAGCCTAATGACTCGGCTCTCACTTTACGAGGACAAACCAATACAGTACATGCTGAACTTAATAATACTAATAATAATGAATTCAATTTATAACACACTTTTCATTAGTGAAAATCTCAAAGTGCTACACACATTGAATGCTACACACATTCATACACCGGTAGTGGCAGACTACCATGCAAGGTGCTTTCCAGTCCTACTGGGAGCAACTCGGGGTTAAGTGTCTTGCCCAAGGACACAACAACACATGGTGTGGGGACCAGGATTCGAACCGCCAACCTTCCGATCGGGGGACGACTGCCATTACCACTACGCCACGGCCGCCCACTTGAGACACTGAAGCTATCCACTTAGCGATGTTGCGTTCAATCTTTCCCTAATATCAATGAAGATGTAAACGTAGATCAACTGGTAATTAAGAGCTTTGCCTTTTGACCTGGTTCTTTCTTCACTATGAACATAAATCAAGAGATAAATTGAAATGTAAGCCTGTTGACTCAGCTCTCACTTTACGAGGACAAACCAATATAGTACATGCTGAACTTGAGACACTGAACCTATCCACTTAGCGATGTTGCGCTCAATCTTTCCCTCATTTGTAAACAAGACAAAAGCTCATGACCATCAATGAAGATGAGGTGAGCACACCTGTGTGACAGAGCACACCTGTGAGCGGACGCGGGCGCACCTTGGCTGCCGTTGCTCCTCGTACTTTTTGCTCCTTGAGCCTTTTTTTGTTACTTTCTGCTATTTTTTCACCGAGCCTTGTTGGACATTTCTACCTTTCTGGAACACAGAGTGCGACAGGCGCAAGCCTGTGTACAGCACCTGTGCAAAAGGACACGGACATTTCTACCTTTCTTTGAACCTTTCTACCTTTCTTGAACGCAGAGTGCGACAGGCGCAAGCCTGTGTACAGCACCTGTGTGAACGGACGCGGACATTTCTACCTTTCTTTGAACCTTTCTACCTTTCTTGAACGCAGAGTGCGACAGGCGCAAGCCTGTGTACAGCACCTGTGTGAACGGACGCGGACATTTCTACCTTTCTTTGAACCTTTCTACCTTTCTTGAACGCAGAGTGCGACAGGCGCAAGCCTGTGTACAGCACCTGTGTGAACGGACGCGGACATTTCTACCTTTCTTTGAACCTTTCTACCTTTCTTGAACGCAGAGTGCGACAGGCGCAAGCCTGTGTACAGCACCTGTGTGAACGGACGCAGACATTTCTACCTTTCTTTGAACCTTTCTACCTTTCTTGAACGCAGAGTGCGACAGGCGTGAGCCTGTGTACAGCACCTGTGTGAACGGACGCGGGCATTTTTACCTTTCTACCTTTCTGTAATTAAGTTTTAGAGCAACTGTCTTTTCTGACTGCGTTGTGGATCTGTAAACATTCATGACCTGCATTTGTATATAAAGGTTTTGTTTCTTGCATTAAGATAGCTAAATCTGGACAATTTGTGTGGAAAACACGTCCAAAAGTAATAATAAACAATATTTTCACGACCAATTTGTTTGTGAAATTTTACAAGCTGTGCTTAATGCAAGTTTTGCTTTACCCTTATTAGATTGCGCGAAAAAAGCAAAAGGCAGTAGTATTGGTACTCTCACTTGTGAGACGAGGTTCAAATCCTTGTGCTGCCTTGTTCATTGTGCTAACAATATTAATTGAAACCCTTTTTGTTTGAATTGTCTCATTAAATCTTTACACATGAACAGTATTAAAATTTGTCACTTCTACAAATTTAAATATAATTTAATTTTAAAAATGTCACTTCATGTAATAAAACTGAAGGCCTCATGGCTATAAATTTAGTACAGTATTTAAATGTTAAGTAAAAATCTTAACTCTCACAAATCTGTCCCACTGTGTCCTACCAAATTGCTCATCTGTGCCTTCACCTTTAGTATTTTGTTTATTTGACATATGTTTCAGTTTGTTATTATGGGATCCATCTAGTAGATCCATCCCATCTGAGTCATAGCTTAAAGCACAATAGCAATGTGTGTATATAAATTGAAGCTGGAAGAGTTACCTAGTAATAGTCAGTTTCTTGTCTGAGTTGTCGGTGTTCAAGTTATGTCATGAATCACTAATACAAATTTTTCTAGAAGTGCTCATTGATCATGCACCAAACAGTTGATTCAGATGAGATTGTGTATGATTAAGATTTAACTGTTGGAATAATGTAGGGGTGCACTTAGGGCTGTGCGATATGACGATATATATCATGGGGACGATAGAAACGTGTCTATCGTGCTACTTTCCTTCTATCGTCTCTATCGTGATAAATAAGAATAAAAAATAACGGTCGCAAAGAAGCTTCATATTGTGGTTTTGCGAGATGACGGCGCTGCTTTATGTTTGACGCACGCGCGGGTTTGCGACACATGCTTTACGTTGTTAAACTCGAGTTCAACAGAGACGCAGCCGGCATGAAGCCGGTGTCACCAGATATCTATGGGTGTCACAACATGGAGAAACAGCTGCGCAGGCAGCCCAAGAAGAAGAACTTTTACCAAAAAGAGGGGGAAGCTCACCTTGTTAGCTTCCATTATTTCGCTCCGCTGAAACTCGGAGACAAAATGGGTCCAGAGGACACGAAGTCCAACCGAGTCCGAACTCGGGTCCAGTTAACCAATACAAAACAGACCAGAGACACAACAGAACCGGAATCAAACGCAACGTTTTCTCTTTTCTGTTTCTTTGCCTTGTTTACTCCAGATTCCAGTCAGAGCGGATTTCTTCTTCGTGGGTTTTATTAGCAGCCGTTGTTTTACCGCCACCTGCAGGAAAATTTTGGACCAAAGTAGGTCCAAAGTTGGACCAAAGTTTCTACTTTTGTCCAAATTTCCTTGTTCTTTTTGTTCACATTCTTATAATTGTAACTGTATCTGTAGTAAAATAAAAAATAAAATAAAAACTTTGGTCCAAATTTTTCCTGTACACACACACACACACACACATATCGTGTTGTATATATACAACACGATGTGTGATGTATCACTGAGATATAACAGTTTGAGTAATCTAGGGGGCACTCTGGAGTCATATGTTAAACAACAATATCAATATGTCCACAAGGGCTCACTGATTATACACAATAAATCTGGTTCAGATCGGATGATGTATCACTGAGATATAACTATAGAAATAATGTAGGGGGCACTTGAGTCAAATGTTAGCCCACCATATCAATGTGTCCACAAGGGCTCACTGATGATGCACAATAAATCTGGTTCAGATCGGATGATGTATCACTGAGATATAACTATAGAAATAATGTAGGGGGCGCACTTGAGTCAAATGTTAGCCCACCATATCAATGTGTCCATAAGGGCTCACTGTTGATGCACAATAAATCTTGTACAGATCGGATAATGTATCACTGAGATATAACTGTAGTAATAATATAGGGGGCGCTATGGAGTAAAAATTTACACAACATTATCAATGTGTGTAGAAGTGCTCACTGATGAACCACACTAAATCTCGTGCAGATCGGATAATGTATCACTAAGATATAACTGTAGTAATAATATAGGGGGCGCTATGGAGTAAAAATTTACATACTATTATCAATGTGTGTCGAAGTGTTCACTGATAAAGCACAATAAATCTCGTGCAGATCGGATAATGTATCACTAAGATATAACTGTAGTAATAATATAGGGGGCGCTATGGAGTAAAACTTTACATACCATTATCAATGTGTGTCGAAGTGTTCACTGATAAAGCACAATAAATCTGGTTCAGATCGGATGATGTATCACTGAGATATAACTATAGACATAATGTAGGGGGCGCACTTGAGTCAAATGTTAGCCCACCATATCAATGTGTCCACAAGGGCTCACTGATGATGCACAATAAATCTGGTTCAGATCGGATGATGTATCACTGAGATATAACTATAGAAGTAATGTAGGGGGCGCACTTGAGTCAAATGTTAGCCCACCATATCAATGTGTCCACAAGGGCTCACTGATGATGCACAATAAATCTGGTTCAGATCGGATGATGTATCACTGAGATATAACAGTTTGAATAATCTAGGGGGCGCTCTGGAGTCATATGTTAGCCCACCATATCAATGTGTCCACAAGGGCTCACTGATGATGCACAATAAATCTGGTTCAGATCGGATGATGTATCACTGAGATATAACTATAGAAATAATGTAGGGGGCGCACTTGAGTCAAATGTTAGCCCACCATATCAATGTGTCCACAAGGGCTCACTGATGATGCACAATAAATCTGGTTCAGATCGGATGATGTATCACTGAGATATAACTATAGAAATAATGTAGGGGGCGCACTTGAGTCAAATGTTAGCCCACTATATCAATGTGTCCACAAGGGCTCACTGATGATGCACAATAAATCTGGTTCAGATCGGATGATGTATCACTGAGATACAACAGTTTGAATAATCTAGGGGGCGCTATGGAGGGTATTTGCTAATTAGCATAAACACCTGTTCAAGGGGTGGGTAATGATCGATCATAATGATTTTGGTACTCCTCAGATCAAATCTGTGGAGTTTAGAACCAAACGTATGGTGACGGCGTTACGTCTTACTTCGCCATGTCACCACGCCCACTTGCTCCACCCAAAACGAACAGTGCTGGAAAGCTTGTTACACCAACATGTCTTCGGTGACTGGATACAATGTCACGCTGATTAGGTAACAGGGATCCGATATGGACCGTTCAACGTAAAACTTTACACTTCCTGTTGTCAGGGGGCGTGGCTTAAGTGATGTCATGATTTGACCATACAGTTTTGCAGGGGACCGGATGTGGGTCAATCACTGAAGGTTTGATGTATTAGACAGTTTTCGTGTAAGAGCTGTAAGCGTTTCGTTTTTCATGGCGAGATGTCCAACTTTGAGGTCTGGCCCCGCCCCTTCAGCATGCATGAAAACGCACAATACAAATTTTTCTAGAAGTGCTCATTGATCATGCACCAAACAGTTGATTCAGATGAGATTGTGTATGATTAAGATTTAACTGTTGGAATAATGTAGGGGTGCACTTAGGGCTGTGCGATATGACGATATATATCATGGGGACGATAGAAACGTGTCTATCGTGCTACTTTCCTTCTATCGTCTCTATCGTGATAAATAAGAATAAAAAATAACGGTCGCAAAGAAGCTTCATATTGTGGTTTTGCGAGATGACGGCGCTGCTTTATGTTTGACGCACGCGCGGGTTTGCGACACATGCTTTACGTTGTTAAACTCGAGTTCAACAGAGACGCAGCCGGCATGAAGCCGGTGTCACCAGATATCTATGGGTGTCACAACATGGAGAAACAGCTGCGCAGGCAGCCCAAGAAGAAGAACTTTTACCAAAAAGAGGGGGAAGCTCACCTTGTTAGCTTCCATTATTTCGCTCCGCTGAAACTCGGAGACAAAATGGGTCCAGAGGACACGAAGTCCAACCGAGTCCGAACTTGGGTCCAGTTAACCAATACAAAACAGACCAGAGACACAACAGAACCGGAATCAAACGCAACGTTTTCTCTTTTCTGTTTCTTGCCTTGTTTACTCCAGATTCCAGTCAGAGTGGATTTCTTCTTCGTGTGTTTTATTAGCAGCCGTTGTTTTACCGCCACCTGCAGGAAAATTTTGGACCAAAGTAGGTTCAAAGTTGGACCAAAGTTTCTACTTTTGTCCAAATTTCCTTGTTCTTTTTGTTCACATTCTTATAATTGTAACTGTATCTGTAGTAAAATAAAAAATAAAATAAAAACTTTGGTCCAAATTTTTCCTGTACACACACACACACACACACATATCGTGTTGTATATATACAACACGATGTGTGATGTATCACTGAGATATAACAGTTTGAGTAATCTAGGGGGCACTCTGGAGTCATATGTTAAACAACAATATCAATATGTCCACAAGGGCTCACTGATTATACACAATAAATCTGGTTCAGATCGGATGATGTATCACTGAGATATAACTATAGAAATAATGTAGGGGGTGCACTTGAGTCAAATGTTAGCCCACCATATCAATGTGTCCACAAGGGCTCACTGATGATGCACAATAAATCTGGTTCAGATCGGATGATGTATCACTGAGATATAACTATAGAAATAATGTAGGGGGCGCACTTGAGTCAAATGTTAGCCCACCATATCAATGTGTCCACAAGGGCTCACTGTTGATGCACAATAAATCTTGTACAGATCGGATAATGTATCACTGAGATATAACTGTAGTAATAATATAGGGGGCGCTATGGAGTAAAAATTTACACAACATTATCAATGTGTGTAGAAGTGCTCACTGATGAACCACACTAAATCTCGTGCAGATCGGATAATGTATCACTAAGATATAACTGTAGTAATAATATAGGGGGCGCTATGGAGTAAAAATTTACATACTATTATCAATGTGTGTCGAAGTGTTCACTGATAAAGCACAATAAATCTCGTGCAGATCGGATAATGTATCACTAAGATATAACTGTAGTAATAATATAGGGGGCGCTATGGAGTAAAACTTTACATACTATTATCAATGTGTGTCGAAGTGTTCACTGATAAAGCACAATAAATCTGGTTCAGATCGGATGATGTATCACTGAGATATAACTATAGACATAATGTAGGGGGCGCACTTGAGTCAAATGTTAGCCCACCATATCAATGTGTCCACAAGGGCTCACTGATGATGCACAATAAATCTGGTTCAGATCGGATGATGTATCACTGAGATATAACTATAGAAGTAATGTAGGGGGCGCACTTGAGTCAAATGTTAGCCCACCATATCAATGTGTCCACAAGGGCTCACTGATGATGCACAATAAATCTGGTTCAGATCGGATGATGTATCACTGAGATATAACAGTTTGAATAATCTAGGGGGCGCTCTGGAGTCATATGTTAGCCCACCATATCAATGTGTCCACAAGGGCTCACTGATGATGCACAATAAATCTGGTTCAGATCGGATGATGTATCACTGAGATATAACTATAGAAATAATGTAGGGGGCGCACTTGAGTCAAATGTTAGCCCACCATATCAATGTGTCCACAAGGGCTCACTGATGATGCACAATAAATCTGGTTCAGATCGGATGATGTATCACTGAGATATAACTATAGAAATAATGTAGGGGGCGCACTTGAGTCAAATGTTAGCCCACTATATCAATGTGTCCACAAGGGCTCACTGATGATGCACAATAAATCTGGTTCAGATCGGATGATGTATCACTGAGATACAACAGTTTGAATAATCTAGGGGGCGCTATGGAGGGTATTTGCTAATTAGCATAAACACCTGTTCAAGGGGTGGGTAATGATCGATCATAATGATTTTGGTACTCCTCAGATCAAATCTGTGGAGTTTAGAACCAAACGTATGGTGACGGCGTTACGTCTTACTTCGCCATGTCACCACGCCCACTTGCTCCACCCAAAACGAACAGTGCTGGAAAGCTTGTTACACCAACATGTCTTCGGTGACTGGATACAATGTCACGCTGATTAGGTAACAGGGATCCGATATGGACCGTTCAACGTAAAACTTTACACTTCCTGTTGTCAGGGGGCGTGGCTTAAGTGATGTCATGATTTGACCATACAGTTTTGCAGGGGACCGGATGTGGGTCAATCACTGAAGGTTTGATGTATTAGACAGTTTTCGTGTAAGAGCTGTAAGCGTTTCGTTTTTCATGGCGAGATGTCCAACTTTGAGGTCTGGCCCCGCCCCTTCAGCATGCATGAAAACGCACAGTTTTGATAACATTTGTTCCCCCGTGCCTTATAAAGAAACTGGCCAAGTTTGAATCAAATCGAGCGAAATCCCTAGGAGGAGTTCGTTGAAATGCAGAGGCTGTAAACGGCCAAAAAGGGGTGAAAATTTGGTCATCGTTCCAAAATGGCCGCCTTACCATTTATCGTACAACATTGGTGCCAGAGGGTTTTCTGTGCATCTTGGTGAGTTGGACAAGTGTACCAAATTTCATGATTCTACGTCAAACTAAGGTCAATGCAGAGGGTATTTTGAATATTTCTAGGGGGCGCTCTTGAGCCGTTTCTGTAGCGATTTGCTAATTAGCATAAACACCTGTTCAAGGGGTGGGCAATGATCGATCATACTGATTTTGGTACTTCTCGGATCAAATCTGTGGATTTTAGATCCAAACGTATGGTTATGGCGTTACGTCTTACTTCGCCATGTCGCCACGCCCACTTGCTCCACCCAAAACGAACAGTGCTGGAAAGCTTGTTACACCAACATGTCTTCGGTCACTGGACACAATGCCACGCTGATTAGATAACAGGGGTCCGATATGGACCGTTCAACGTAAAACTTTACACTTCCTGTTGTCAGGGGGCGTGGCTTAAGTGATGTCATGATTTGACCATACAGTTTTGCGGGGGACCGGATGTGGGTCAATAACTGAAGGTTTGATGTATTAGACTTTTTTCGTGTAAGAGCTGTAAGCGTTTCGTTTTTCATGGCGAGATGTCCAACTTTGACGTCTGGCCCCGCCCCTTCAGCATTCATGAAAACGCACAATTTTGATATCGTTTGTTCCCCCGTGCCTTATGAAGAAACTGGCCAAGTTTGAACCAAATCGAGCGAAATTCATAGGAGGAGTTCGTTCAAATGCGGAGGCTGTAAACGGCCAAAAAGGGGTGAAAATTTGGTCATCGTTCCAAAATGGCCGCCTTACCATTTATTGTACAACATTGGTGCCAGAGGGTTTTCTGTGCATCTTGGTGAGTTGGACAAGTGTACCAAATTTCATGATTCTACGTCAAACTAAGGTCAATGCGGAGGGTATTTTGAAAATTTCTAGGGGGCGCTCTTGAGCCGTTTCTGTGGCGATTTTTGCCACGCCCCCAAAATACGTAATTTTTCACCAGTCCTGACGAGTCCGCCAAATTTGGTGAGTTTTCGTATATGATAAAGCCTCCAAAAGACCACTTCTTTGGGGGGAAGAAAAATAAAAATAATAAGAAACAGTACAATTACAATAGGTCCTTGCAGCGCTTCGCTGCTTCGGGCCTAATTAAAGCTGCAAGCAGCATTGAGGCCCTCGCAGCTTAGCGCCACTCCGGCCTTATTATGTCGACCACGGGACCTCCAGCTGATCTGCTCGGTCACCACCTCGAACTCTCTCATGCCCATCCAGCACCCGTTTGCCAAGAACAGTTAGCGAATAACAACAATATATACGTGTTTAGAAGTGCTGACTGGTGACACACAGTAAATGTAGAACAGATCAGATGATCTAGCAATGAGATGTAACAGTTTGAAAAATAATGTAGGGGGCGCACTGGAGTTATCTGTTAAACCACAGTATCAATGTGTGTTGAAGTGCTCACTGATGATGTACAATAAATCTGGTAAATATCGGATGATGTATAACTGAGATATAACAGTTTGAATAATCTAGGGGACGCACTTGAGTCAAATGTTAGCCCACCATATCAATGTGTCCACGAGGGCTCACTGATGATGCACAATAAATCTGGTTTAGATCGGATGATGTATCACTAAGATATAACGATTTGAATAATCTAAGGGGCGCTCTGGAGTCATATGTTAAACCACAATATCAATGTGTCCACGAGGGCTCACTGATGATACACAATAAATCTGGTTTAGATCGGATGATGTATCACTGAGATATAACGATTTGAATAATCTAGGGGGCGCTCTTGAGTCATATGTTAAACCACAATATCAATGTGTCCACAAGGTCTCACTGATGAAGCATAGTAAATCTCGTGCAGATCGGATAATGTATCACTGAGATATAACTGTAGTAATAATATAGGGGGCGCTATGGAGTAAAAATTTACATACCATTATCAATGTGTGTCGAAGTGTTCACTGAAGATGCACAATAAATCTGGTTTAGATCGGATGATGTATCACTGAGATATAACGATTTGAATAATCTAGGGGGCGCTCTTGAGTCATATGTTAAACCACAATATCAATGTGTCCACAAGGTCTCACTGATGAAGCATAGTAAATCTCGTGCAGATCGGATAATGTATCACTGAGATATAACTGTAGTAATAATATAGGGGGCGCTATGGAGTAAAAATTTACATACCATTATCAATGTGTGTCGAAGTGTTCACTGAAGATGCACAATAAATCTGGTTTAGATCGGATGATGTATCACTGAGATATAACGATTTGAATAATCTAGGGGGCGCTCTTGAGTCATATGTTAAACCACAATATCAATGTGTCCACAAGGTCTCACTGATGAAGCATAGTAAATCTCGTGCAGATCGGATAATGTATCACTGAGATATAACTGTAGTAATAATATAGGGGGCGCTATGGAGTAAAAATTTACATACCATTATCAATGTGTGTAGAAGTGTTCACTGATGAATCACAATAAATCTCGTGCAGATCGGATAATGTATCACTAAGATATAACTGTAGTAATAATATAGGGGGCGCTATGGAGTAAAAATTTACATACCATTATCAATGTGTGTCGAAGTGTTCACTGATAAAGCACAATAAATCTCGTGCAGATCGGATAATGTATCACTGAGATATAACTGTAGTAATAATACAGGGGGCGCTATGGAGTAAAAATTTACATACCATTATCAATGTGTGTAGAAGTGTTCACTGATGAATCACAATAAATCTCGTGCAGATCGGATAATGTATCACTAAGATATAACTGTAGTAATAATATAGGGGGCGCTATGGAGTAAAAATTTACATACCATTATCAATGTGTGTCGAAGTGTTCACTGATAAAGCACAATAAATCTCGTGCAGATCGGATAATGTATCACTGAGATATAACTGTAGTAATAATATAGGGGGCGCTATGGAGTAAAAATTTACATACCATTATCAATGTGTGTAGAAGTGTTCACTGATGAATCACAATAAATCTCGTGCAGATCGGATAATGTATCACTAAGATATAACTGTAGTAATAATATAGGGGGCGCTATGGAGTAAAAATTTACATACCATTATCAATGTGTGTCGAAGTGTTCACTGATAAAGCACAATAAATCTTGTGCAGATCGGATAATGTATCACTAAGATATAACTGTAGTAATAATACAGGGGGCGCTATGGAGTAAAAATTTACATACCATTATCAATGTGTGTAGAAGTGTTCACTGATGAATCACAATAAATCTCGTGCAGATCGGATAATGTATCACTAAGATATAACTGTAGTAATAATATAGGGGGCGCTATGGAGTAAAAATTTACATACCATTATCAATGTGTGTCGAAGTGTTCACTGATAAAGCACAATAAATCTCGTGCAGATTGGATAATGTATCACTGAGATATAACTGTAGTAATAATATAGGGGGCGCTATGGAGTAAAAATTTACATACCATTATCAATGTGTATAGAAGTGTTCACTGATGAATCACAATAAATCTCGTGCAGATCGGATAATGTATCACTAAGATATAACTGTAGTAATAATATAGGGGGCGCTATGGAGTAAAAATTTACATACCATTATCAATGTGTGTCGAAGTGTTCACTGATAAAGCACAATAAATCTGGTTCAGATCGGATGATGTATCACTGAGATATAACCATAGAAATAATGTAGGGGGCGCACTTGAGTCAAATGTTAAACCACAATATCAATGTGTCCACAAGGGCTCACTGATGATGAACAATAAATCTGGTTCAGATCGGATGATGTATCACTGAGATATAACTATAGAAGTAATGTAGGGGGCGCACTTGAGTCAAATGTTAGCCCACCATATCAATGTGTCCACAAGGGCTCACTGATGATGCACAATAAATCTGGTTCAGATCGGATGATGTATCACTGAGATATAACAGTTTGAATAATCTAGGGGGCGCTCTGGAGTCATATGTTAGCCCACCATATCAATGTGTCCACAAGGGCTCACTGATGATGCACAATAAATCTGGTTCAGATCGGATGATGTATCACTGAGATATAACTATAGAAATAATGTAGGGGGCGCACTTGAGTCAAATGTTAGCCCACCATATCAATGTGTCCACAAGGGCTCACTGATGATGCACAATAAATCTGGTTCAGATCGGATGATGTATCACTGAGATACAACAGTTTGAATAATCTAGGGGGCGCTATGGAGGGTATTTGCTAATTAGCATAAACACCTGTTCAAGGGGTGGGTAATGATCGATCATAATGATTTTGGTACTCCTCAGATCAAATCTGTGGAGTTTAGAACCAAACGTATGGTGACGGCGTTACGTCTTACTTCGCCATGTCACCACGCCCACTTGCTCCACCCAAAACGAACAGTGCTGGAAAGCTTGTTACACCAACATGTCTTCGGTGACTGGATACAATGTCACGCTGATTAGGTAACAGGGATCCGATATGGACCGTTCAACGTAAAACTTTACACTTCCTGTTGTCAGGGGGCGTGGCTTAAGTGATGTCATGATTTGACCATACAGTTTTGCAGGGGACCGGATGTGGGTCAATCACTGAAGGTTTGATGTATTAGACAGTTTTCGTGTAAGAGCTGTAAGCGTTTCGTTTTTCATGGCGAGATGTCCAACTTTGAGGTCTGGCCCCGCCCCTTCAGCATGCATGAAAACGCACAGTTTTGATAACATTTGTTCCCCCGTGCCTTATAAAGAAACTGGCCAAGTTTGAATCAAATCGAGCGAAATCCCTAGGAGGAGTTCGTTGAAATGCAGAGGCTGTAAACGGCCAAAAAGGGGTGAAAATTTGGTCATCGTTCCAAAATGGCCGCCTTACCATTTATCGTACAACATTGGTGCCAGAGGGTTTTCTGTGCATCTTGGTGAGTTGGACAAGTGTACCAAATTTCATGATTCTACGTCAAACTAAGGTCAATGCGGAGGGTATTTTGAATATTTCTAGGGGGCGCTCTTGAGCCGTTTCTGTAGCGATTTGCTAATTAGCATAAACACCTGTTCAAGGGGTGGGCAATGATCGATCGTGCTGATTTTGGTACTCCTCGGATCAAATCTGTGGATTTTAGAACCAAACGTATGGTGATGGCGTTATGTCTTACTTCGCCACGTCGCCACGCCCACATGCTCCACCAAAAACGAACAGTATTGGAATGCTTGTTACACCAACATGTCTTCGGTCACTGGACACAATGCCACGCTGATTAGGTAACAGGGGTCCGATATGGACCGTTCAACGTAAAACTTTACACTTCCTGTTGTCAGGGGGCGTGGCTTAAGTGATGTCATGATTTGACCATACAGTTTTGCGGGGGACCGGATGTGGGTCAATAACTGAAGGTTTGATGTATTAGACTTTTTTCGTGTAAGAGCTGTATGCGTTTCGTTTTTCATGGCGAGATGTCCAACTTTGACGTCTGGCCCCGCCCCTTCAGCATTCATGAAAACGCACAATTTTGATATCGTTTGTTCCCCCGTGCCTTATGAAGAAACTGGCCAAGTTTGAACCAAATCGAGCGAAATTCATAGGAGGAGTTCGTTCAAATGCGGAGGCTGTAAATGGCCAAAAAGGGGTGAAAATTTGGTCATCGTTCCAAAATGGCCGCCTTACCATTTATTGTACAACATTGATGCCAGAGGGTTTTCTGTGCATCTTGGTGAGTTGGACAAGTGTACCAAATTTCATGATTCTACGTCAAACTAAGGTCAATGCGGAGGGTATTTTGAAAATTTCTAGGGGGCGCTCTTGAGCCGTTTCTGTGGCGATTTTTGCCACGCCCCCAAAATACGTAATTTTTCACCAGTCCTGACGAGTCCGCCAAATTTGGTGAGTTTTCGTATATGATAAAGCCCCCAAAAGGCCACTTCTTTTGGGGGGAAGAAAAAAAAAAAAAAAAAAATTAAAGCTGCAAGCAGCATTGAGGCCCTCGCAGCTTAGCGCCGCTCGGACCTTATTGAGGCGACCGCGCGAGCTCCAGCTCGTCCGCTCGGTCGCCATTTCGAAGTCTCTCGTGTCTACTCCGCACCAGGGGTGCACACGCACAATAAATCTGGTTCAGATCGGATGATGTCTCACTGAGATATAACAGTTTGAATAATCTAGGGGGCGCTATGGAGTTATATGTTAAACCACAATATCAATGTGTCCACAAGGGCTCACTGATGATACACAATAAATCTGGTTCAGATCGGATGATGTATCACTGAGATATAACTATAGAAATAATGTAGGGGGCGCACTTGAGTCAAATGTTAGCCCACCATATCAATGTGTCCACAAGGGCTCACTGATGATGCACAATAAATCTGGTTCAGATCGGATGATGTATCACTGAGATATAACTATAGAAGTAATGTAGGGGGCGCACTTGAGTCAAATGTTAGCCCACCATATCAATGTGTCCACAAGGGCTCACTGATGATGCACAATAAATCTGGTTCAGATCGGATGATGTATCACTGAGATATAACTATAGAAGTAATGTAGGGGGCGCACTTGAGTCAAATGTTAGCCCACCATATCAATGTGTCCACAAGGGCTCACTGATGATGCACAATAAATCTGGTTCAGATCGGATGATGTATCACTGAGATATAACAGTTTGAATAATCTAGGGGGCGCTCTGGAGTCATATGTTAGCCCACCATATCAATGTGTCCACAAGGGCTCACTGATGATGCACAATAAATCTGGTTCAGATCGGATGATGTATCACTGAGATATAACTATAGAAATAATGTAGGGGGCGCACTTGAGTCAAATGTTAGCCCACCATATCAATGTGTCCACAAGGGCTCACTGATGATGCACAATAAATCTGGTTCAGATCGGATGATGTATCACTGAGATATAACTATAGAAATAATGTAGGGGGCGCACTTGAGTCAAATGTTAGCCCACCATATCAATGTGTCCACAAGGGCTCACTGATGATGCACAATAAATCTGGTTCAGATCGGATGATGTATCACTGAGATACAACAGTTTGAATAATCTAGGGGGCGCTATGGAGGCTATTTGCTAATTAGCATAAACACCTGTTCAAGGGGTGGGTAATGATCGATCATAATGATTTTGGTACTCCTCAGGTCAAATCTGTAGAGTTTAGAACCAAACGTATGGTGATGGCGTTACGTCTTACTTCGCCACGTCACCACACCCACTTGCTCCACCCAAAACGAACAGTGCTGGAAAGCTTGTTACACCAACATGTCTTCGGTGACTGGATACAATGTCACGCTGATTAGGTAACAGGGGTCCGATACGGACCATTCAACGTAAAACTTTACACTTCCTGTTGTCAGGGGGCGTGGCTTAAGTGATGTCATGATTTGACCATACAGTTTTGCAGGGGACCGGATGTGGGTCAATCACTGAAGGTTTGATATTAGACAGTTTTCGTGTAAGAGCTGTAAGCGTTTCGTTTTTCATGGCGAGATGTCCAACTTTGACGTCTGGCCCCGCCCCTTCAGCATTCATGAAAACGCACAATTTTGATATCGTTTGTTCCCCCGTGCCTTATGATGAAACTGGCCAAGTTTGAACCAAATCGAGCGAAATTCATAGGAGGAGTTCGTTCAAATGCGAAGGCTGTAAACGGCCAAAAAGGGGTGAAAATTTGGTCATCGTTCCAAAATGGCCGCCTTACCATTTATTGTCCAACATTGGTGCAAGTGGGTTTTCTGTGCATCTTGGTGAGTTGGACAAGTGTACCAAATTTCATGATTCTACGTCAAACTAAGGTCAATGCGGAGGGTATTTTGAAAATTTCTAGGGGGCGCTCTTGAGCCGTTTCTGTGGCGATTTTTGCCACGCCCCCAAAATACGTAATTTTTCACCAGTCCTGACGAGTCCGCAAAATTTGGTGAGTTTTCGTATATGATAAAGCCTCCAAAAGGCCACTTCTTTGGGGGGAAGAAAAATAAAAAAAAAATAAAAATAATAATAATAATAAACACTACAATTACAATAGGTCCTTGCAGCGCTTCGCTGCTTCGGGCCTAATAAACACTACAATTACAATAGGTCCTTGCAGCGCTTCGCTGCTTCGGGCCTAAATAAACACTACAATTACAATAGGTCCTTGCAGCGCTTCGCTGCTTCGGGCCTAATAAACAGTACAATTACAATAGGCCTTCGCAGCGCTTAGCTGCTCGGGCCTAAAAATGAAACAGTACAATTACAATAGGCCTTCGCAGCGCTTAGCTGCTCGGGACTAATAATGCCTCTTATCCACAGGTCTGGTTCCTGTAAGGTCCCATTGTGGCTTGTTTGGGCCAGTTCCTATGGGACCGGTTTATTTCTGTACCCACTGCACGCTTAGGACCCCTTTAGTGGGCGTGAAGTTCTCCTGCAGTGGGCGGGTAATTCTCCTGCAGTGGGTGGATCATTAATATCAACGCTTCTAACCAGCTGGTGGCGCTAGTGATACATTAAGCTCTTTATTAACCACTAACACACACATTAGAAGAAGAGCTGGAAAAGAACACACAACCAAAGTGGATGAGCTTGTTTCTTTTTTGAACATTCTGCTTTGTCTGTGGCTTTTTCAGCCACAGACAAATGTTCATATACAGTATATATATATATATATATATATATATATATATATATATATATATATATATATATATATATATATATATATATATATATATGTATATATATATATTATATATATATATGTGTGTGTGTATATATACACATATATGTATATATATTGTATATACATACATGTGTACACATACAAACATATGCGTGAGTATATATATATATCACACACACACGTGTTTATATATATACATACATATGTGTGTATATATACACATATATGTACACATACATACATAATATATACTGTACATACATATATATTTATATATACAGTACATACATATACACATATATACATATATATACATATATATTTATATATACACACATTGATGATGGTGGAGTACACTACTTTGGACAAAACTGAAAGTGGCATGCATCCTAAAAAATCTGCGCCGCTCCATTGTCCCAGTTGATCAACAAGTGTGTTCCAAACTAAAACATTTGTAATATAAACTTAACAATATGTAATCAATCAATTCCAATCAAAATATCAAAGCAACTTTATTTAAATACTGTAAATGTTACATGTCAATAAAATTGTAACAGTTTTAAAAAATGAAAGATTGGTGTTATTTGTAGAAACAGAAAAACATATTACTAAATCTGCAGTTATGTATGAAATATGAACTTAAAATATCATCACTGGAATCTTAACCTGTTGTTCCAAAACATGTAACAATAATTAAAAGTAAAATTTGGCCAATAGCTCAGGTAAAAATGCTGACCTGTAGAACATTTCTACATTTTTCACTGCTTCTGTAAAGAACTCACCATCAGACACAATCCTCTGTGAATAAAGTCATCTGACCCAGAACTAAAGTTCTTTAGTTTGTAGCAGGTCGCTTTTGTAAAAGAGTCCACGAGGCTCAATGAGATTTACCTGACTAAATAAAGGTTGAATGAAAAACACCATGAAGTCACAGTACCCCTGCTCCGTCACAAACTGAGCTTGTATGACATCTGCTGAGTTCATAGGACCTGTTTGTGTTGTCAATGCAGGACTGTTTTTTTTTTTTTACTGAGGCACCGAGGACATCTTTGGCACAATGTGGACAAGGTGCAGGAGAGCAGAGCATCAGGAGAAGCTCTGAGGTCTGTTCGGCAGGGCCAGATCTACAATACGGGCACACCGGGCGCGTGCCCAGGGGCCCGACAGCTCAAGGGGGCCCTCTGCTGGCCAGGAGTGAGCAGTTCAGCCTGGCAGAAAAGTTTTTATTTTTTTTTATTTTTTTTTATTGTCGCTAGACGTAGATAAAACAAGGCTTTGTCCTCAATTTTCCTTATTATTTGGATAATAAGGAAAATAAAATAAAAAGTTGTTTTTCAAAAACAACTCATAAGTGTCTTTTAGTTTGTTGACATGACGTGTATGATTGGAAGCAGACGGCAATGCACACACTCAGTCCGGTTGGTGGCGGTAATGTGCTTAAAATAAGTTCGCCAACCGCCAATAAACTCAAGAGAAGAAGAACAAGACGGCAATGCACGGTGTAGATTGGCTAATAGTTACGGTGGGCGGGCATACAGGCTTCCGTAGAATGTAACTCGGTGTGGAAGTTTACTCCTCGCCATTAAACTAAAAGAAGAAGAAGAAGAAGAAGAAGTGTGAGTGTGATCGTCGACGAGTTTTCAGAAAATGGACAGCACAAACCGAAAACCCAGCAGCGGGGCTGCAAAAAGAAAAAAAAGAAAAGAAAAAGATGAAAAAGAAGCGGCCGTAATAAAAAATGTACTGCCAATTAGTACCTTTTTCAAAAAAGCTAGACACGAGGACGAAGATTTGGAGCTAGCCAATGCTACTACTAGCTTGGAAACAACGGCCTCTACCAGTTGTGCTCAGCCTGAGCTAACGGCAGCTAGCTTTACAAATGAAGCTGAAAAAGTTATCGACGAAGCTGGTGACGGTGAGCAAACAGAACAAGATTATTCTAGTACCACCAGCATTTCTGAAGACCCTGCTCTATGGGGATCAATTACAGAAAGCATCCGGGAGGAAATTCTACTCATGGCCATTGAGTCTGAGCTAGTGAGGGATCTGGACTTTGAGGACTTGATTTGCAACTTTGCAAGAAAAAGAGCAAGAAAAAAAGAACTTCTAAAGGTAAGAGTCATTATGATTTCAGTGAATTGAGTAGTTCAATGTAAACTGTTATGACTGTGCAGATAATAAATGTATTTTGCTTATTTTATAGGCTGTTTGCCTCCTGCACCTCCACCTGCTGCTCTGACTCCTGGACCTCCACTTGCTGCTCTGACTCCTGCACCTCCACCTGCTGCTCTGCCTCCTGCACCTCCACAACTCTTCACCACACCAACACACAGGTAAGGAGAAGTTGTTCTTGTGTGTGTTTTCATTTCTGCAGATGTTGATGTGTGTGTGTGGGTTTCAACAGAACCACCTGCTGCTCTGCCTCCTGGAAATGGATGGAAAAACATCATACAGACTGTCTACCTACACTTCAATCAAAGTAAGGGAATTCTTTTTCTTTTTCTGCTGCTTCGAGCTTTCTTAGAGCTCATGGACTTGTTTTCCATGCACGTGGACATGGACTGCACACCAAGGCACTGGTGTCACTATGGTTGCAACATGTTTCTGATGAATGTGATTTGCTGCTGGTTTGCTGCTGATTGAAATCAATGCAGTAGCTGCTGCTCTTTAAGAAGTGTTCATGTTTGACATCATTTGCTGATAAAGGATGGATGTGATTTGCTGCTGATTAGCTGCTGATTGATGTCAATGCAGTAGCTGCTGCTCTTTGAGAAGTGTTCATGGTTGACATAATTTTGCTGATTATGGTTGAGAACTGTTTAGGATGACATTTACATTTTGTATACTGTACTGCACCTTTTACAGTTTAAAGGCTAAGTGTTTGTAAATAAAGTTCTGTGCTTGTTTATGGCCTAGGATGTCCGCTTGTTCAGTCTCATGCCGATAAATGTATATATATATATATATATA
>JBBPBX010058322.1:0-22140 GCA_038048925.1 Garcialebias charrua
TGAGGGTCTCCACGATGAGGGTCCCCACGACGTGGGTCCCGATGACGAGGGTCTCAACAAAGCAGACATCTCGCCGCTCGACGTCGATGAGGGTCTCCACGATGAGGGTCCCAACGACGAGGGTCTCAACGTAGCAGACATCTCGCCGCTCGACGTCGATGAGGGTCTCCACGATGAGGGTCCCGACAGCGAGGGTCTCAACGTAGCAGACATCTCGCCGCTCGATGACGACGTGGGTCCTCACAAAGAGGGTCTCGACGACGAGGGTCTCAAGGGTCCTGACGACGACGAGGGTCCCGACGACGAGGGTCTCGACGACGAGGGTCTCAAGGGTCCTGACGATGAGGGTCCTGACGACAAGGGTCCTGAAGACATCTCGCCGCTTGACGTCCCTACGCCTGGGGTCGTCTCGGTGGTCAACGACGATCGTGGTTCTGCCATCGACGACTCGGGACCGGCCGACCAAGTCCCTGCTGTCGGGGTCTTGGTTCCGACCGACTATGGCGGTGTTCCGGCCGATGATGTGTTTCCGGCCGACGTTGATGTTCCGACCGACGTTGATGATGTTCCGGCCGACGTTGATGATGTTCCGGCCGATGATGATGGTGTTCCGGCCGACGATGATGGTGTTCCGGCCGACGATGATGGTGTTCAGGCTGATGATGTTTCGACCGACGAAGGCAGTGTTCCGGTCGACGGGGGACGTTTGCCGGCCTACTCTGAACGTGTACTGGCTGTCGACGTCTTGGTTCCTGCCGTTGCCGTCCTTGGGGTCGCGGTGCCTGCCGGTGGTGGCCGGTCTCCTGGACGTCCTCCGGACATGGCTGGTGGTGATGGGCGGCCTCCTGGACGTCCTCCGGAGGTGGCGCTGCAGGATGGACGGCCTCCCTGTCGCCCGCCCGACGTGACGCAGCGCGATGGGCGGTATCCTAGACGTCCTCCGGTTCTGGCGGGTGGTGATGGGCGACCTCCTGGACGTCCTCCTGAACTGGCTTATGGTGCCTGTTGCCTCCCTCCGCCCACCCTTGTTCTTTTGGGGGGTTTCTTTGGGACGCCGTGGGGCGTCTGTGGGGTGGGGGTACTGTCAGGATGGTGGGCCATTCCTCAGGTGTTTTGGGTTTTGGGTAATTACTGGACTGCTGCATTCTCAGGTGTTTTGGGTTTTTGGTAATGACAGTGCATATATTAGTTTATGTAGGTGTGGGTTTGAGTGTGGGGTCATTCGTCGATCTACCTGGTGTGTCGTGTCCGTGCTTCTGCCACAGCCTATAAGTTCTAGGATTCGTGAGTACTGCCCTGTCTTAGTTATTTTGTGTTCACACATATTAAATGATTTATTGATTCAACTCGTGCCTCCGAGTGTTCTGCCTGTCTGCATCTCCGGGTTCATCCAACACCGCACCAGATCGTGACAGCTGGAAAGGGCGCGGAAAACGACTCCTTTTCCTACAAAAGGTGAGAAAAAACAGAATTTTCGACCTGACAAAACATGTAGCGAAGGTGTCCGCTGGAACTATGACCCGAAGTGGCTCAGACAAGACCCAGAGTTCGAAAGACGATTTCAAAAGGGGGGTGCACGTCCTAAAGATAGGAATGATGGTCACAAAAGTAAACCATATCACAAAAGGGGGTCCCAACAGGAACCCCTGGTCAAGGACAAGCCCCTCCTGCCCCTCGAACGGAACAGTCCGAGACAGGCAAAAAATCGCAAAAGTTCCAGAAAAAAGGCCATAATTCTCTGTCCCCAGAGGACATGGAGAAATTACGTCGGTTGTTAAAGGGGTTGGATAATACAAACAATGATAACAAACCTGGAGTGATGTGTAGCACTATCGTTGATAGTAAGTCGGAGCACGCAAATCACGACAGTCAACAAGACACTGATGGTCAGAATGCTGACAATCAGGATAATGACAGTCAAGACATTGACAGTCCAGAGTGTGTCGGTCAACAAAACGTTGACAGTGACCATGACATTATTGTCACAGACTCTAACAGCCCCTCATCAAACAAGGGGGGGGGAAACTCAACCATCGTCGACAGTGACCCGCCACGAACTGAAAACTCAGACACGTTGGTGACTGCACTGACGGTTCAGATGAAGAAAGATTACACAGTCAGAGGTCAACGTAAACAGAATGACTGGCCGAAACCTTTAAGGTTTCTGTGTGACTTTGAAAAAAGGGGGGAGGCTATGAAAGCTTACCTGCCAATCACACTGGAAGGGGTCCTCACGCATGAAGCACTCCTGGATGGCGGAGCCGACATTACCATTATGTCAGCCAAACTGTTCGAGGAACTACGGACCGCCGCTATCGGTGTTCATAGGCAAATACCCCTTGTAAAAAGTGCTATAGAACTGCAGGGTCTCGCAGAGACGAGAACTACCCTAACAGCTATAGCTATGGTTCACATGCAGATTGGCAAAATGACATTATACCACCCGGTACATGTGTCTACACTTGATTCATTCCCATTTCTAGTTGGCCAAGACTTTATAAACCGCTTTGATGCAATTATAGACTATGGCCGACAGAAAATGTGGAGCACAGTGAGAAAGCCTCTGCCAATAAAAGTGCCTCCTAGCTGTGATACGGACTGCCTAACCGCAGGTACCGCAAAGGACACACGGGACACCTCATCTGAGGACAAGAGCCCGGTAGGTGAACCTACAAAAACAGGTGAGGCAGAAGAGGCCCAACAAGAAAGCCTCCTCTGCGAGCTGAAACAATCAGCACTCACTGAACACTACCTACAACAGGTAGTAAAAGGTGTCGAGATCCAGGGATCCCACACCGAAGATGCTGTACTGTCTCCTTGGACAGATAATTCAGCAATCAGCCAAGCTCTTTATGAAAGCTTGGTTAAAAAACATATGGGTCTAGAACTGACGAAGAAAGCTTTACGCTTTCATCTCGATCCCAACAGTGAGCGGGTAATGACCGCAAATGGAGTCATTCGCCTGAACATGAACTGGAACAAACGAGAACTGGTCCACCCGTTCCTCGTGGTCCAAAACTTACCACATGCATCCTATATAGGCTCTGACATTTTGGTAAGATTGGGTGTCCGAGTGGACACCGTAAACAATGTACTGTGGTCGCTGGAAACAGACAAAATGGATTCTCCTGTGCTAAGCACAGAAAATCTCAAAGCTGGACAGACCATACCAGAAATCTGCGAGGTTGCTTGCAACCGATCCATCACAGTACTACCTCAGGCAATGAACCAGATGGTGGAAGTTCACATCATAGCTAATCAAGCTATTGGCCAAAAGCAGGCATACTTTCAACTGTCTCCTAAGTTTTACAACTTAGGACTGTCCATTGAGGTCACGAGACAAGTGAGCCTCGACTGCAGAACCACATCTGTTGCTGTGTGTAACACAGGCACGGAAGCGGTACTGATCAAGAAATACACAAAAATAGGATGGTTGATCTCCACTGATTTCCATGATTTTGAACTGAGCATTACATTTCTGGGAGGGCTCCCAGAATACCTGATCCCGCATGAATACACGGGGCAAGTCTTGTTCACAAAGCCTAAACAGGCTATAGCTCTCGTCTCTGTCAATGAGATCGACCAAGACACAGTCTGCGGGGTCGGTCTAAACCGAGACGACAGCCTAAGCTCTCAAACCTATAGTGTCCTGCCTATAAACAGGGTAAATGACACAGAAAGGGATTCATTGGAGCTCCCCAAAGAACAAGAACCCCTCTCAATTTCTTCTCAGATCGAACAGGTGGTCGCCCAAGCCGACGCCCTGAAAACTGATGGAGAAAGGGACAGACTACGTCAAGTTCTCTTAAAGTTTGAGAAATCATTTTCAACCGACTCAATGGATTGTGGGTTGACCACGCTCCACTCAGTGAGCATCCCAACCCCGCCCGAAGCTCCACCCACATTTGTCAGACAGTACAAGATTCCTCTGGCAGCGCATCAACCTATCAGGGAAATCCTTGATAACCTTCTAAAGAATGGTATCATCAGATACTGTAACAGCACTTACTCTGCGCCTTTGTGGCCAGTGTTAAAACCAAATGGTAAGTGGAGACTCACAATTGATTACAGAAAGCTAAACAAACAAGTCCCCTTATCACGGTGGCCGATGACCCAGCTCCAACAGGAACTGCCCAAGGTCACCAATGGTAAGTACTTCTCGACCCTCGACGTCGCCTCTGGTTTTTGGACCATCCCTGTGCGTGCCGAGGACCAATACAAACTAGCTTTCACCTTCGGTGGCCGACAATACACTTTTACCAGGTGTCCCTTTGGCTACGCTAACTCTCCTGCGGAGTTCAACATCTTCTTGAACAAAGCATGTCCGGACGCCCATGAGCGTGGGACACTGATCTACGTGGACGATGTCCTTCTGAGGCAGCCAACACTGGACTCACATTTGGCTGAGATCGACCACGTTCTGAATCAGCTGACAACTGCTGGTGCTAAAATATCACTGTCTAAATGTCAGTGGTGCAGAACCAAGGTGGACTACGTTGGCCTACTCGTAGGTCCAGACGGAGTACAACCACAGTTGACTCGCACCCAAGGCCTTGACAATCTCAAAGTCCCCACCAATCTCAAAGAACTACAAAGTTTTCTTGGCGTGTGTAACTACTCGAACCAGTTCATAGAAAACTATGCAGACCTTGCAAAGCCACTGACTGAACTCCTAAAGAAAGACGTTCCATTTGTCTGGACTGACAAACAGCAACAGGCAATGGAAGCTCTTATAAACAGGATCAAGTCAGCCCCATGTTTAGTCTACCCAGACTACAACAAAGAGTTTTACTTGGAAGTGGGCTTCTCAGCTCATTGCATAAGTGCAGGTCTGTACCAAATACACGACAGAGACAAACGTGTAGTAGCCTACGCCAGCAAAACGATGGCAGGCCCCGAGTTGAGATTCTCAGACTGTGAGAAAGCTCTACTGACCACAGTGTGGGCAGTTAAACATTTCTCCAGCTACATTGGTGGACAGAAAATCATTGTGGAAACACAACACCAGCCAGTGACTTTTCTTAACAGTGAACGCATCAGAGATGGTGTGGTGACAAACTCACGTGTTGCAACGTGGCTCATGGCGCTTCAAAGTTTTAACCTAGACATACGTTATGGTCAAAACAAGAAGTCTCATCTGGGGACGGACTTGGCAATCTGCCAGAAGTGTACACAAGATGTACCAGCCACCCAGCCGCCGGTTGAGGAAAAATCCCCAGTAACTGAAGACCCGAATCACCACTTCTTTGATGACAATATCTGCAAAGATATGACAACATTGTACGTGGATGGATCTTCATTCCTCCGCGACAAAATCTGTAAGGCAGGTGTTGGAGGAGTTCTCCTCCAAGACCAAGAACAGATAACTTTCAGCTACAAATTAGGCTCTCAGACTTCTCAGTACGCTGAGATTGCAGGAATCCTAATAGCTCTCCAGATGGTAGTAGAACGCTCCATCAAGACGCTAGTCATCTGCACTGACTCTAACTATGCTCGTTTAAGTTTCGCTTGTCACCTCGCTGTGTGGAAACTGAATGGTTTCCTAACAAGCGACAGGAAAGTGGTCAAACACAAAGAGCTTTTCATAGCGTGTGATCACTTGGTGACATCACACGACTTACAGATCTACTGGAAGAAAGTTCCAGGGCATTCTAGAGTCCCAGGCGATGACAAGCACTACAATGACATTGCAGACTCCTTAGCCAAGGAAGGAGCCGACGAAGGTCCTCTATGGTCCTTCGACCCCTCCTGGTTAATCGAGACTCTGCCAACACAACCTTCAGTCAGGGTTATGGCAGTCACACGTGCACAGGCCGCAACCAGACCTGCTGACAACGCAGTCTCTGTACGACCCGCACTGACTGACCCAGACATCATCCAACTACAGAAGTCGGATCCTGCTATCAACTCCATGATACTGTACCTGACTGATCCGAACAAAAATAGTCCGTCTAAAGACGACCTGGATTCCGATCCAGACCTTAAGGTCCTCTATCAGCTGCGCAAACAGCTAAAACTAATCAAGGGCATCTTAACTTTCGCTCATGGACCAACGTCCTCACCTGTGTTCGTGGTTCCCCATGACCAAAGGGGGGTGATGTTAGTTCATGCCCATGATCTCCCGTCCGCAGGACACAAAGGAGATAAAGCCACGCTGACGGCATTAAAACAAATTGCCTATTGGCCTGTGGAAGACGCTAGGCGTCAAGGCTAACTTTCATGTCGGCTACCACCCACAGGCTTCAGGCCAAGTAGAGAGAGCAAACAGAACTGTGGTGAGTATTTTGAAGAAATACGTGGCTGCAAACCACAAGGACTGGGATGTGAAACTCCCTCTGGTCCTCATGGCCATAAGAGCCACTCCACACACATCAACTGGCATCTCTCCCTTCGAGATGATGACCGGTCGACAAATGACTCTCCCTCTACACCTGTTGTACCAACCAGGCGACGCCGCCATGGCGACAGCCTACACTACACAACAATACATGAAAGATTTGAATGTACACCTCAGAAACACTTTTGCTTTCGCCCAGAAAAACCTGGAAAAATCCGCTGAAGGACGCAAGGCGTACTACGACCAGAAGGCCTCTCATAATGAACTCCAAGTGGGAGACAGAGTCTGGTACTATACGTTCGCTCCAGCAACCGGGAAAGGAGGGTCCGAGACCGGAACTCTCGCCCGCAAACTAATGCCCAGGTGGACTGGACCTCATCTGATAACAGACAAAGTGTCCTCAGTCGTCTACGAAATCAAAATCAGCAAAGGCCGCAAAGAGCCAATTGCTAAATGGGTACATCGAAATCAGATCAAACCTTACAAGGCGTTCAATGACTCCACAAAAGACAAAGATCTCACAAACTCACCGACTTCATGGGATAATAAGGTCGTCCAAGCAGAAGTTAATAAATAAATTAAATCGTTCTAAACTTATTCAGTTGTTAAAAGAAACAACTAAAACCGGGATTTAGAAGCACTAAGTCTTAAAGCTCACGAAAGTTTGAACACTAACAAACGTTTAAATCAACAGGATCTAACATGCCATTTGTTATTAAGAAGCTAAGACCCATCTTTTTGTGTCTCCCTAGGATCACGATGAAACTACTCCTAGTAATCGTCATCCTCTTGGGAACCATCCAAGAAGGAAAGTCCGAGGTTGTGACCCTTGGACCCACCTCGGGCATCAGTCTTAGGGACCAACCCGGACTGCTCATCACAGATTGTCAGTTGTACACTCGAAAGGTCTTCGTCCGCTTCGACCCCCAAACGGTGGTCAAACAGCACATCAAAATCAAAGACGAATGGACTAACGAAACATGGTACACTTTATCAATCCAGAATGCAAGAGGACAAACCCGACACATGTTAAAGCAGCTACGTAAGTTCACCCTCACACAACAGGAGCTGAGTGGAACGCGTAGACGAAAGAAAAGTATCCTTAGTGGACTTCTCAACGTTGCCTCCGCCATCGGATCTCTTTTCGGCGTAGGTCTGTCTACAATCAACAGTGTCAGTATAACGTCCTTAAAACAACACGTTAGTGACATACAAAAGGAATTCCCATGGATCAGAACACAAATGGATCGGCAACAAACACAGTTAACTCACGTGACCGAAACGGTTCAGAAGACTGTCTTAGTGTTGAACACTCACACCAAAGAAATCAAGGTTGTTGCACAAATGGTTGATAAGCTAAAACGTAAGGTAGAAGGGGACTACGTCATCGCACACGCGATGGATAGTATCCTCGCTGACATGCTTAGAGATATCAGCTCGTCGGTTGATGCGCTAGTTACTGGCAGAATCCCACCCTATCTAGTCTCTCTAGACATGGTAACGGACATCCTTAACACCGCTACAAACGAAAAAGTAAGATCAATCCAGGCTCAACTAGCTTACACTCTCGGTAGCGCGATCCCGATTTACGTCGATCATAGAGAGTGCGAATTCGGGTTCATTATCAATCTACCTATAATTTCTATGAACAACATTTACAGACTCAAAGATGTCATTAATGTTGGAAATTGGCACGATGAAAATCACATAAAAATCAATACTCCAAAAGTGGTTGCTTATCACGAGAGCGACCCCACAACCTATTTAGCTCCGAACCTCCAGATGTGTACTCTCACTCACGAGATACACTATCTGTGTACAAGTAGACCTTTTATGTGGAATCATGCCGCAGGTATTTGCGGAATCACCCCAATTTTAAAGAACTCAAAGTGCTCAACGACCATAACCCCGCGTCACCTGGTCACTGCTGCCCAAGCAGAAAGAATTGGGTCGCGCTGGTTGGTCAACACTCCCGACAGAACTGCGGTTATGGTCTATGATCGTCCCGGGGCCATTAGACACTTGGATCTACCGGATAAAACCATGTGGATTAGTGTCCCAAAGGGAAAAACTATACACATTGGTGAGCTGACGCTTTATTATCTCGATCCTGAACGGTGGGAAACGACTCTGGAATACCCGGAGTACCTCACAAACATGAGCCTAGAGATAGACCCCGGTACCGTTAAGCAAATCCTATTCGAAGGAACTAAAATCGTCGAAGTAGAACAAATAAACCAGGTTCTAAAGACCCTCAAATCTGAAACCAGAACCCCGTTTCCACCCATCACTTACTCATGGTCCAGCGCTGACACGCTAATCATAGTCGTGATAATTATACTTTCCCTGGTAGTAAGCGGTTTAGCCGGTATAGTTGTGATCCTATTCCGCCGCGTCCAATCGCTTCAAGACCAACTAGACGATTATAAAAAGGTTCGCACACCACAAGCGAAATTCTTGAAAAAGAAACCCAGAAAGGGTAGCATGTTGGAATCTGACGACAAGAGTGTGTCGAAGCAGTGAAACGTTGTTTCCTTGTTGTTTAGTCATTACTGTTGTCATTAGTTGAGATACTGTTTGGTTCTGAACACTCCCAGCCAAAAAGGTTTTGTATTAACATTGGTTAATGAATGATATGGATTTAACTATGCCAACATGCAGTTCGTTTTGTTAAATCTCAATCGTCGAAGAGTCAATGTAGTTTAAAGCTACTCAAGGTACCATAAACTACACTGGTCTCACAATTTCTAAATTGAACCGATTCGATCGTTTCTATTTTAGATTACCTATTCATTTTGATGAGTCTCGCCATAGACTTCAAAATTTACTAGGAATACCAAATCCTACGTCGTTCGTCTAAAAGACAACAGACATTTAGATCAAACTATATTTCATTTTAGTTTAACCTAAACTAAGTAATGAATGGAGGAATAGTTTGGAATTAGAGGCCTTCGTTACAGAAGCCCTCCAAAATTCTATAGGTACAGATCCCTATATCTAATTTACAGAATTGATCCACCCCTTAATTGGTAAGTGTAGCTGATCTAAACCATGATAGCTTACATACCAGGTGCATATAGGTAAGGCTTAATGTAAAATCCCAATCATAAGCCCACCTTAAAACCACATAATTGCATGACACATAGAACCAGAGTGGCACTGACTGGAAACCAACCAGCCAACAACCTTCGATGTGGGACCTGCAGCTCCAACGCTTGGTCTTCAACCTTCATCCAAGGGTCGCCTCCTCTGCGTCAATCGAGGGATCCCCTCTACATGCTGATTATGAAAACAATTGTTGCTGATCAATCAACAAAACTAATCGTTGTGGAATTACTGCTGTGGAATTACCGCTGTGGATTATAAGACTTTGCTTTCCAAGGGATCACAGACTTTGTTTTCCAAGAGTTAACAGACTTTGTTTTCCAAAGGATTAAAAGCTTTTCGCAATGGGATTACCTACGAACAGTATGGAATTTCCAAAAACTTTATGGGATTATAATTTTTGATTTTTCTTTTCCACTTGCTGGATTACTTCAAGATCAAAGACAGTTCAAGGTTTCCTTTCGTGTTGGACCCCATCCCCAAGGACTGGCGATGGCTTCCAAAAGGGGGGAGATGTAGTGGACCTACCCAGGGTCAAATTAAGGTTTTTGAACTGTCCAGTGATGACCTTTACTGACCTCTCAGTAAAGCAAGACATTTACTACAAAATCATTCATTTAGCTATAATCTGATAACATAGTCACCAATAAGAGACTATTTCTATCTTTGATTTTAGGCTGATGTGATCAAAAGAATAACTTTTGTCATTTTCATGATGTGTGCTTTTAAGCTGTGTTATTCTGTGAGAGTTAAACTGTGTTCACTGCTGTGTCAAAGGTGAAATCTCGGGTCACAGAGACCGGACGGTTTTGTTTAGAAACTCAGAGGACAGTAATCCGTTGTTTTTCATGAAAGGGCTCCAGCTTGCTGTGCCTTTCCCTAAACAAATCTCTCTCTGCTCTGGCTGTAACCTTGGGCCTGATAAGGCAAGTGCACTCCTCTCTTTGTTCCTGCTTTTTAAGTTCTAACTGTGCGAGAACGCTTCAGAGTTTCTGGGAGCTTCGAAAGATGATGTGAACCTTCCAAAGAGCTGAATGACCACAAGTCACGCGCTAAGGACTCGTCATCCAGCTGGGACTGATAACATGTTGTTATGGGTCCACTTCGAACAAGCGTAAGCTCAAGAACTTTGTTTATTCCTTCCTGGAATAAGTTTATCTTGAAGTCAGAGGCCTGAAGCTGACATATTCTCTGATGACCAAGCGAAAACCAGGAGACGTTGGAAAACGTAAACCAGAACCCTGCTTGAAGGTATTGTACTGGTTCCCACAAGGACCCGTGCATCTGAAAAGCTACAAGGTCTTCCCCGTACGGGCCACCAGATGTAAGGGGTTAAGAGTAGGAGGAAAGATTTAAGAAGAAATTATCGTGAGCATGATACCAGAGTGACACTTCTCCTCCGACTTCTGCTAAAATCCAGGTACGTTTTGTAAACAGCTCTTTACCTTTTGACGACGGCCCGGTAAGAGGGAAGACCTTGTAGCTTTTCAGATGCACGGGTCCTTGTGGGAACCAGTACAATACCTTCAAGCAGGGTTCTGGTTTACGTTTTCCAACGTCTCCTGGTTTTCGCTTGGTCATCAGAGAATATGTCAGCTTCAGGCCTCTGACTTCAAGATAAACTTATTCCAGGAAGGAATAAACAAAGTTCTTGAGCTTACGCTTGTTCGAAGTGGACCCATAACAACATGTTATCAGTCCCAGCTGGATGACGAGTCCTTAGCGCGTGACTTGTGGTCATTCAGCTCTTTGGAAGGTTCACATCATCTTTCGAAGCTCCCAGAAACTCTGAAGCGTTCTCGCACAGTTAGAACTTAAAAAGCAGGAACAAAGAGAGGAGTGAACTTGCCTTATCAGGCCCAAGGTTACAGCCAGAGCAGAGAGAGATTTGTTTAGGGAAAGGCACAGCAAGCTGGAGCCCTTTCATGAAAAACAACGGATTACTGTCCTCTGAGTTTCTAAACAAAACCGTCCGGTCTCTGTGACCCGAGATTTCACCTTTGACACAGCAGTGAACACAGTTTAACTCTCACAGAATAACACAGCTTAAAAGCACACATCATGAAAATGACAAAAGTTATTCTTTTGATCACATCAGCCTAAAATCAAAGATAGAAATAGTCTCTTATTGGTGACTATGTTATCAGATTATAGCTAAATGAATGATTTTGTAGTAAATGTCTTGCTTTACTGAGAGGTCAGTAAAGGTCATCACTGGACAGTTCAAAAACCTTAATTTGACCCTGGGTAGGTCCACTACATACACCAAAGTTAGTCATGGAGTTCCTCAGGGTTCAGTGCTTGGACCAATACTCTTTACTTTATACATGCTTCCATGTATAAAGTAAAGAGTATTGGTCCTTCCTTGAAAAGTAGGCTGTCGGAAGCCATTCTCCTGGGAGCGAGGAGCTGAAGAAACCTGCTGCCCCCCCCCCCCCAGAGATTTCTGTGAAGCCTCAGATAACACCCAGCTGCACATCTGCTGAACTCTGTGTTTGTCTGAAATTACTCACAGACTTATCTCCTTGCCTGCCGTCTCTCCATTTGTTATTGTAACTAAATGTGCTTTTTGATATGGTTTTTACTGGATCACGCGGTGTCTTGAAGACAAAATGTGATTCATCTTTTTTTAATATCAATGCTGTAAAACCCCGTGTCTTTGCCTGTTTTCCTGCTTTTGACCTTCATCTGGGGACAGATGAGCGGCCGCGCTATAAGTATATCATGTGTTGATAAACATATCATGTGTTGATAAACATGTCATGTGCTTTGTTGAGCTGCAGCTTTTTTGCACTCATTCTCTCTCCTGGATGACTGTAACTACATATTTACGTTGTATTGGTGAAAATTGATGCAATGTCAATAAACCTTCTTATGTCTTATGTCTTATGTCTTATTAGGTAGATTTGTTAAACAGCATGGGATACATTTTCATTGGTATACTGACAATTTGTTCATGAAACCAAATGAATCCAATCCGTTACAGAAGCTACAGCATGTTTTACACACATAAATACCTGGATGACTCTTCATATTCTGCCTTTAAAATCGGGCAAGACAGAGGTTGTGGTTTTTGGGCATGAGCATCTTAGGAAAAAACTTTGCAGCCTTTCACTTCCTCTGGACGGCATTCATTTGGCCTGCAATTCTAATGTAAAAAATCTTGGTGTTATTTTTTTTATCAGGATATGTTGTTTAACCTCCCACATTAAAAAAGTTACCAGGACTGCTGTCTTCTTCCATCCATCCATCTGTCCATCCATCCATTATCTTTTACCAGCATCTTCCATTTTTGGGTCACAAGGGTCGCCGGTGCCCATGTCCAGCAATCACTGTTGGAGGGGCAGGGTGCACCCTGGACAGGTCTCCAGTCCATCACAGGGCCACATAGAGACAAGCGAGACAACCAACTATTCATGCTTTCACTCACACCTAGGGACAATTTAGAGTTATCAATCAGCCTAACATGCATGTTTTTGGTCAGTGGGAGGAAACCGGAGTACTTGGAGAAAACTCACATATGCATGGAGAAGACATGCAAACTCCACCCAGAAAGACCCCCGGACCGGGATTTGAACCGGGGACCTAATCGCTGAGAGGCAACAGCTCTACCAATCATGCCACTGTACTGCGACTGCTTTCTTTCACCTGCGTAATATCACTAAAGTTAAAAACATCTTGTCCAAAAATGATGCAGAAAAACTGGTCCATGCATTTATCATGTTTAGGCTGGACTATTGCAATTGTTTATCACCTGGGTGTTTTAAATACTTCTTAAAAAGTCTTCAGTTAATCCAAAATGCTGCTGCCAGAGTCTTAATGGGAGTTAGTAGGAGAGATTATATCTCTCCAGTTTTAGCTTCTCTCCACTGGCTCCCTGTCAAATCCAGAATTTAATTCAAAAGCTTACTTCCAACCTAAAAAGTTCTCAACAACCTAGCTCCATCTTATATTACGGATCTTTTTGTTCCATATTTTCCTAACAGAGCACGTTGCTCTCAGACAGTTTAGATTGTTGTACTTGTTATTTCTAGAGTTTCCTACAGCAGAATGGGAGGCAAAGCGTTCAGTTATCAAGCTCCTCTATTGTGGAAACAACTTCCAGTTTCTTTCTGTGAAGCTGACACCTCATGTACATTTAAGATTAGGCTTAAGTCTTTCCTTTTTGATAAATCCTATAGTTAGGGTCAGCCTGGGTTTCCTGATCCATCCCTTAGTTAAGCTGCTATAGACTGCTGGAGGACAAATTGACCACATTTCCTCTACATGTATTGCTGCCTTTACTTGCTACTCTGCCTGATTGTATGTGTAATTATTTCTATTATTTTTAGAAAGTACATCTGGACCTGCCATTCTATGTTTATTTGTTTCTTCTTCCTGTCCGCCCAAAAGCAGATGATCGATGCTGCATAAATCAGATATTAACAATCAGCTTGAAGTGGATCTACAAAGCAGCAATTACCGTATATCAATCATCACAATACAAACATAAAATAACAAAAACAAAAATGACTGTCAGCCAAACAGTTATACGGTAGTTTCATGTATTTTACTGATGTTTCTTAATCAAAGTCTAGGTGATTATCATTCTTTAAATTTTTAACTATACATATATCATGTTCTTTATTACTGCCCCCTTCAGAAAGCAGAGACTATAATGTGTGTGCTGTAGGTTAATTTGTCTGTAGTATTTGCAAACTATCTCCTAAACCACAAAACAAATGTTAATGAAACTCTCTCCAACAGTAGCCAATGGATGTATATACAATTATTAACTTCTAAAGCCAAACCCAATTCAAGATGGCCCTCACAGCAAAGAAACCTTACCAAACACAAAACATCAGACAATTTTACGTATATTAAACAAAAATTTGATGTTGTAGTAGCTGAGAGTCATTCATAACTTATGTGTTTAGCACTAACAGATCAGTCCAGACCTGTTTTTAAACATTGTCACTATTTATTGGCATAAACCCTGCTTGTTTGTTAGCAAAACATGTCTTAAAACACTGAACAGATTATAATCAGGTTGTAATCACTGGATGTACAGTACTTCGACAACTGATTGACTTTTAAAGCTAACCTATTACAAGATGGCCACCACAACAAATCATCATTAGCTAACACAAAGTTGACCAGTTGACTCAAATTTCAAGACAATGAGCTAAAGTTTAGGTGGTAGTATCTGTCACTTGTCCTCAACACATACCCTAAGCAACTAAAGGATCTTTGAGAATTTTGCGTGGAAACATCATTTACAAGGATTGACCAGAGCAGCTACAATCACAGCAAGTGCTCCCTGTCAAAATCAGAATTGAATTCAAAATCTTGCTTCTAACCTACAAAGCCCTCAACAACCTAAATCCATCTCATATTACACATCTTATTGTTCCATTATTTTCTAACAGAGCACTTAGCTCTCAGACTGCAGGCTTACTTGTTGTTCCTAGAGTTTCCAAAAGCAGAACGGGAGGAAGATCTTTCAGTTATCAGGCTCCTCTCTTGTGGAACCAACTACCAGTTTCTGTCCACGAGGCTCACACATTGTTCGGTTTTAAGACTGGGATCAAGACTTTCCTTTTTTTTATAAATCCTCTAGTTAAGGTTGGCTTGTTATGTTGCTATAGGTTTAGACTACTGGAGGACAAATTAACCACATTTCCTAAAAAATAATTGTTAAAACTGAATAGTTGTCATTTTACATTATTTCTATTTTAATGTGATTCTCGACCTGCCATTGTGTATCTGTTCCTCTCATATATACGGTATATATATATATATATATATATATATATATATTATATATATATATATATATATATATATATATATATATATATATATATATATATATATATATATATATATATATATATATATATATATATATATATATATATATATATATATATATATATATATATATATATATATATATATATATATATATATATATATATATATATATATATATATATATATATATATATATATATATATATATATATATATATATATATATATATATATATATATATATATATATATATATATATATATATATATATATATATATATATATATACATATATAATAAACTGAAATGAAACTGAATTTCTGTTCATGAGACAATCTTAGTCTAAAATTCTGAAATGATGTTGCAGACGATGTCCATTCCTTTAAAAAAATGCTAAGCTTTTAATTGTATTCCTCAAAATAACGTTTATTACCTTTCTCTAGTTTCTTATCGCATTACTTGATGATCCACATTTAAAATCATCTGCTTACTCATTCTCAAATTACTGCAAGAATTATTGTAAAGCTATGAGTCCAATTTTTGTTCGCTCTTTGTCAAAGTGTGCCCAGTTTGTGACAGTACAGCAGCTGATGTGTGTATCACCCTGTTGTCAGCAGGGTGCACAGAGTACACAAAGCAGCGCTGATTGGCAGCCGTTCCACTCTACAGAATCCAGCAAAGACAGATCAAATTGGATTCAAAAACAACACACTTAGATTTCAATTTTCCTTCACAGATGAGAGCGTTGCGCACCATTGCTTGTGTTTTGTCTCCAGTACCTGAAACTGGAGAGTAAACAGTGATCAAATTGATACAACCCCACAGAGGCTACGCACACGCTCTGGACTCGCACCTGCCTATGAGACGCAACAGGAAGAGAGGAGACCAAGAATAAGCAACATGAGAGGTGGGATATGGAGATGCTTTCAATGTGGGCAGATTCCTGTGAGCTCACAGTGCCCCACTGCCTCTGCTCTCTCTTTGATTTTCTCCTTCTCGCCCTCTGTCATGCTGAAGTCCAAAGCCCAGGAGAAATTAGTCACCCGGCACGGCACGGCGAGGGAGTTGTGTGTGAGTGTGATCATGAAAGTGCATGTTGAGGAGAGTAGCATGAAGACAGAAGGAGGGAAAGAAGAAAAAAAAGGGCTTTTAATTCCAAAACCCAAAACTCTGCCTTGTGTTTGAAAATTGATGCTGATGCAAAGAGAAGGCATCAATCCAAATGTGAGGAATGTGCTGTCTGGACTGTTCAGATGAGTAAAGAAAGAGAATGTACAATAACCCCTGACCTCATTAAGATCATACAGGGTTTCAGCTGGAGTGTGCCTCTCTAAAAATGATCTCTGAGAAAGATGCACTTCAACCTTGTTTCCCTTTTTCAAAACAACCACAGGGTTTGAGCAGGTTAGGCTTTTTGTTGATGGCAACTGTGTCAACTTTGTGGGTTACACTGAATTTCTTAACAAGCAAGGATATCTCGCAAAGAATACGAGCATGCACGCTTCACTTTGTAGCTCGCTTTAAAGCTTGTTTGGACATATTTATTGAATATTTCAGTTCAACGTTGCCCCCATCTGTGTTAAGAATTTTTTTTTAAACATAAATATATCGGTGTATGACATGAAACCCAGTGCTGCCTAAAAGCATGACTCCAAGTTTTGTCAAAAAGCTATACCAGCAAAAAAGTTTTATTTTATTTTATGAAAGTTCCAAACATGAGCAGAAATTGTTGAACTTTATATTGTTTTAATCACTCAAAGCAAAAGTTCACATTTTGAATTAGTGTTTTGTTGAAAGCGTATGAACATTTAATGTCTTGCCTGTTGTAGATGGCTCTTTGAACCACTTCAGTTTGGAAACACAGAATATAACTCTCACCAGAGCTCATGGCTAACCTGAGCAGAACTGAACTGACATCTTAGACCTCAAATAAATGTATAATCATTTAACTCTACTTTTAAAATTGTTGCGCTGCCATAAATTTTGCATAACACTCATATTGCACCAGAAATATTGTATTATTCCTACAAGGTGTGCCCAAAACAGCACACAAAGTGCTACAGCTATTGCTACTGTCACTCTTTGTGGTTGCAATTAATTAAAAAGTCATGTTTTTAGCTGTTCATTGAAAATATTCAAAATAAGGGGAATTTTTGGCACTTACTCAACAAACCTGGCTACGTTTTAGATTCCCCAGCACTGGAAGAAAAATCTCTTTTCATATTGAAATTCCCCAGATGACATTTGAACAGATAACCGTCTTATTGTGAGCTGACAGCGATAACATCTGCACATATGTGCATCTGGAATCAAAACAAGTGAATTTCTAAAACTCTTGATTCCCACATACTGGCAGCTATATTGAAATACAATCTCAAATATGAAACCCAACAATACAACATAGAAATTTTAATTTATGTTAATGTATTTATGAACTGAAGTCAAACATTAATGAAATATGTGTTGTACATGAAATTGTCATGGATGGGCACAGGAACCAGACAAATGTGTGGCAGACAATTACCACGTCTACATTTGATTAACTTTATTTTGGTAACACCTAAAACAGAAAAGGAGCAGAGGAATATATTATCTAAAGCACTCTACAACAAAGCAAAACTAGAGCAATTGCATGCAGGAAATGCAATTTACCGGTAGTGTGAATGCTAAATGCAGAAGAACTTGCTGAAAAACTGTTGAAATTAGCTAATAAAAAAAAGATGAAATACTGTATAGATGAAATGGAAGAACAAGCCTAAATTAGCAGAAGAAATTAAAACAATTTACATACTTGCTGAAATAGTTTTAAATAGGAAGACATTAGCACAAATTTTGGAAAATTAGCTTAAAAAAAAAGGCTGAAATTAGAGGGAAAAAATTGCGAAAACGTACCTGAAAAACAGAAAAGAAAATTAAGCTACCAGAAGGAAGCTGAAAGAGCTTAAATGAGCTAAAAAATGTGGAATTAGCTGAATAAGCTAAGATTACCATAAAAACAGCTAAATAGTAGCTGAAATGCTAAAAATAGCTGAAACTTGTATAACTAAGCTGAAAGGTGTATAACAAGCTCTAATTAGAGTAGCCGTTATTTAGGCTGAATGTAGCATAAATTAGCATGAAAAACTTGAATTTATCTGCAAACAGATGAAATTGGTTAAAAATAAAAATAAACTGCTAAAAAGTGAGAACAAGCTTAATTTAGCAGAAGAAATAAGAAAGAACGTTTGCTGAGAGAAGCAGAAATCAGCACAAAATGTGGAAATTATCACCAAAAAAAAGCTGAAATTATCTAAACAAACAAAAACACAAACAAGTAAAGTAGCTAAAAGGCAGAAAGAAACATATTTTCAGACAGAAGTGGAGAGAGCATATTTTTGCTGAATTAGGTTGAAAAATGTATATGAGTGCAAAAAATGTGGAATTAGCTGAAAAAGCTTAAATTAGAAGGAAAAAACAGCTAGCTGAAATAGTAAAAAACGCTGAAAGGAGCATAACAAGCTAGAAAATGAAAGAAGCACAAAAAAAATTGTAGTTAGCTGAAAGAATCTGAAAGGAGCACAAAATAGCTGGGGGGAAAAACTGCTGAAATTAGCTGAAAATAGCTGGGGGGAAAATTTGCACAAGGAAACAGAAAGAAGCTGAACCAAAGTAAAATGTGAAAGGAGCAGTAAAAGGTTGTAAACAGATCTAAATATCTGAAAGATGTAAAATTAGCTCAATTATTTTTCTTTGATAAAAACTGGCAGAAAAGGCTAAAGAAAAAAAAAAGCTAGAGATGCACCAATACCAAAATTCATAGCAGGATTGTCCTGAAAGAGCTGAACGTTTTGATTTATGATTTGTTGAAATAGCTTAAAAACTGCAGGACGAGAATCGCGCCAAAAAACATTCGGAAGAAAAATGGATCACAATAGTGTGAATGCTTCATAAACATTCACACAACAATAATCTGGCATGCAGGAATTTGAAGCTCAGCCTGTTTGTTTGAAATCAGCTGCTTGGAAAAGCTTTGTGGTCTCTGTGTCCACATTGGAGAGTGAGAGGTAAACATGTGGAGAGCCACAGGGTCAGTTAACACACTTCAGGCTGACATCAGTGCAAGTCTTTATATATATATATATATATATATATTAATGGTGGGATAGTTAACGCGTTAACTCATGAGATTAATGTAAAATGATTAATCAGTTAATATTATAAAAATGAAGATTAATCCCGCTTTCAGTCTAGTGGGGGCAGTAATGCGCTTAAAGTCGTTTGCCAACCGCCAGCAGAAGAAGAGAGCAGCTCGCCTCCTGCGTAACTGATATGCGCGTGCGCAAATGAGCTTCAAAGCTTCAAAAACAAAACAAACGTGATTTAAAAGATGAACGTGGATAGTCCAAAAAGTGTGGTTGGTGGCAAATTTACTTTAAAAAAAAACCCCGATGGGAGCGTGGATAAAACCAAGGTGGTATGTACCTATTGCAGCGATGAATTTTCTTTTCACCGAAGCACAACCAGCCTAAAATACCATCTTCGGGCGAAGCATGTTTTCGCCGACGTTAGCAAGAATGCTACTTCCGTTAGCAAGAATGCTAGTTCGGAGGATCCAACTACATCAAAGTGTGCTCGGCAGACAACGATGGCGGAGTTTAGCCGTCCAAAAGTGAACAAAACGACAGCAGAGAAAGCAAGTTATGCTACCGCTAAATGGATAGCCCAAGACTGTAGACCACTTAACATAGTTGAAGACCGGGAGCTTCTTATGCTTCGCGTCTACACAGGAGACCCGACAGTAACGTTGCCTTTCCGGAGGACTATTGTTAAAATAATACATGAACTGTATGACACCACGAAGACTTCTAAAGCACTGCAGCTGGAGAATGCTGAATATATTGCTCTAACTGGAGACCACTGGACCTCCGTGAGTAATAACAATTACCTCGGTGTTACTGCACACCTAATAGATAAGGAATGGCAGCTACACTCTTTTAGTTTGGGCGTTTTAAAAACAGAACATTTTACATTACATTTTAATAATGAATCTAACACAAATGATAATAGATTAATCCTACTATATAGACATGTTCACGGGCTATAATAAAAATGTAATATCAGTTGCATGATTATTATTAATACTATTAACAATAATCATGCAACTGATACTATTAAATGAATACTAATAATTTAATAGTATTCAGTAATTTAACTGTGGTGTGTTCTTGTATGTCTGCTCTGCAGGTATGTCACACAGCTCCTAGGTGGGGAAAAGTATGTAGCTTGCTCTGCTGTGCTACCTGCGCTCTGCAATCTTCTGCTTACAATGGAGGTGTCAGATGTTGATCCAGCTTATGTAGTCCGCTTCAAGACTGCATTTACAAACGATCTCAACAAAACGAAAGCAGAACTTGAATCTGGACTGGTTAAAGGTATGTTGTTTTATTACTTGTTTTATTGACATTTAACTCTGTTGCACCTTGTGCACAAGTGGACTTTAGGTTAATTTGAAATGCTGAAAAAAAATGTTAAGCTCTGTCATTTAAAAATGTGAAGAAGTTAGTTTGCCTAAGTGACTGGTTGAAGGTGGGGTACGTTATGATAAAGTGATTATAAATATGTTTTGTTTTGTTTGAAACAACATTCAACATTTTGTTTGAAACAACAACTACTTACTACTAACATTACTACTTCTTTAAACCTTGCAAAAAACTGGTGAAATGATGAATGAAAAAACTGGTTTGACACAATAAAACGTTTTCTTCCACATTTTATTGAAAACCGTCATATTTACATTTCAAGCATACAAAGTTACCGGTACGCATTGAGATTAATCTGATTAATCTGATTAATCACATTCTCCAGAGTGTGATTAATCAGATTAAAATTTTTAATCTCCTCCCAGCACTAATATATATATATATATATATATATATATATATATATATATATATATATATATATATATATATATATATATATATATATATATATATATATATATTTATAATAATCTACTGCAAAGTCATGAATGTTATGTGTCTTTTATGCATATGTGTTTTGTTGCTGTGTTCTGTCATGTACTTTACAGGATTGCAGACGGCGGTTGGGTGTGTTTGCCTTGTGCTCTTTTTGTGGATATTTGTTTTGTGGTCTTACTTTCTGTCTTTTCCTTTCTTTCTATTAAAAAATCCTATTGGTGTGAAGAGGATGGCTATGAGGTGAGAAGGGAGGCCATCTATAAAGGAAAAAAGAGAAAAAAGAAAAAAAATCTAACCTGCTACACATCCTTTCCAGCCTGATCCCTCTGTCTCGCCAATCGGTACAAGTCCTTCTCACCCTCTTTAGTATCCAGCCTCCCATACAAGTCATCATACACATTCTGATTTGCCTTTGATACTTCCCTTTTTGCTCTATGTTGCATCCGTGTGGGAGTTCTAGGTTTGCCAGCCACACTCACGTTCTACACAGCTGCAGTCGATTTATATCAGCCACCACTCTACACCTGCTCCTGATTTGGAGGACAACTCTGCTTGGGTATTAAAAGTGCAGTCTGCAGTTTCTGTAGAACGCAGCACTTAGAAAAAATTTCAACAGGCAAAGCATTCTGATCCCTCCCCCTCAGAGCCATATATGGCTCTGCTCCCCCTTGCTCTGCTGAAATTCAAATTCAAGCTCTGTTTTTATTGGCTGGTTACAAACTCTGTTTTTATTGGCTGGTTAACGGCGGGTCACTGTGGCTTTTTAGAAATGCTTTTAGTAACACCTGGAGAAGCAAGGGGACTATAGTTTTTTCAAAGATTACTTTGTCTAACATCAGTCTGTCAGGAGATAGTGACAAAGTGAAGAAATATGTTAAAAATATATTTTTAGAAAACTTACAGACTGCACTACAGAAACTGCAGACTGCACCTTTAAAGCT